>NW_020769611.1:29080-46770 GCF_900518735.1 Pseudonaja textilis
TGGAAAGTCTGCGACTTTCCACCTTCACCAAGATATAGGGAATGAGACCATGCAAATAGCCAAAAGGCCCCATATAGGTTTTCTAGACAGCTGCAGTTTGCTGCTAGCATCTAGTGCCATCCATAGGATCTCAGTAGCTACTACATTTCACTCTTTTTTATTTTTAGACAAAGAATAGTCATGAGAGAGGTTAGTAAGGTACTTATAATAATCGGTAGAAGAGTACACTTGCAGTTGTTTATACAGGGCATATACTTGACCCTAAGGCAATATAGGAGAGGGTTTAGGGCGAAAAGCTGTGATACATATGCTGCAAAGAGAAGGGTGACATTGAACAAAGCAGCACCCACTAATTAAAGCACAAATAATGACTACATAGCATAAAATTTTTCCCATTAAGCCTGTGGGCAATCAAGGCCAAAAGCTTTCCCACCAAGATCCTAATTTATCAATTTTCAAATCCGAGGCCAAATTGTGTAAAATATTAAGCTGGTGCTGGATGGTTCATGACCCATCAAACAAATTAAAACAATATAGGTTTTGTAGACTAGCCTTCCTCAACGCTTGCATCTCATGGTTGATTGTTGAGATAGCTGAAGAAGTAACATTGTTTTTACTGAATTACATAATTGTTTTTGCTAAATTACATGCCACAGAGTTAATGTTAAGGTGAGTGCGGCAGCAATTGCTTGCACACCCACTATTGACAAAGCTTGCACTACGTATTCTGCTTTATTAAGGTTGTTTCAGAGTCAGTACTATCTAGCGTGACCCCATGTTGAGAACAATTCAAGTGATGAATTTGTTGTTTAGAAAGCAAAACAGGAATCAGTCAGCTGAGGCAGCATTGCTTCACTAAGATTAGCAGGAATATAATTAATAGTTTCTTGAACACATGTAAAAACCATCCTTGCGGTAGCCAAACATGGGCAAAGTGAAAGAAAGTCTCTTCAAAAGCTGTGCAGTTTTTTTTTTAAAATAAACTTTATTAGTTTTACTTTTTAAAAAACAACAACAACACAGCTACAAATTATATACAACAAAAAGACGAACAGGTCTTGGCATAGGCCAAGAGGGAAAGAGAGGAAAGCTTGAGAGAGGAAAGAGGGAAAGGGAGGGGAAGGGGGGGGAAAGTGGGGAAAACAAAAGTAGAGAAAACACTTATAATAAAACCATATTTTTGTGACTGTCTGTAAGGTCTTTTCTTCTTCCAAACTATCGTCGGCAGTGCTTTTCTTTATCTCTGCCTCGGAGGCCTCGGCCTTAGTTTTCTTAGAGGTGATCTATCTTTGATTAAGCCAAATGTACAAAGGATTCCAATTGCTATAATAGGTTGAAGATTCTTTATTTTTTAATGCTTGGGTTAGTTTGTCCATTTCGGCGCATTGTAAAATTTTCTGAATAACCATAAGTTCAGTGGGGATAGAGGGTAGTTTCCAGCACTGGGCAAATGCCAGTCTGGCCGTGGTTAAGATATGGATTGTAATATACTTCGATTTTTTGGATATTTGTTTATCAAAAATTCCTAGAAGAAAGGACTCTGGTTTGTACTCAATTTGTTCCATGGTTATTTCCTCTAGCCAGTGCCTAATTTTTTGCCAGTACTTCTGGGTTTCCTTGCATGACCACCACATGTGGAAGAAGGTACCTTCTATGTATTGACATTTCCAACACTTGGGGCTCGTGTTGGGGTGCATCTTCGCCAATCTCGAAGGGGGCAGGTGCCATCTATAAAACATTTTATATAAGTTTTCTTTATAAGCTGCTGATTTCGTGATCTTAATGTTCCTGTTCCAGATCTTTTCCCATTCTGCTAGGGTAATGCTCCTACCCACATTTCTGCTCCACGCAAGCATATTTCCCTTGACAATTTCTTGTTCTAGTTCTGTTTCTAATAAATATTTGTAAAATTTAGATATATTTTTTTTACTTGGTCCTAGTAGAATTTTGTCTAGAGTCTGTAATTTATTGTAGATTCCAAATTCCTTAATGTCTTGTTTGTATTTACTATGAATTTGAAGATACACCCACTGATCAATTATAAATCCTCGCTCTTGTAGTTCTTGTCGTGTTTTCAACTTTCCTTGTGGGTCTAATAAATTTTCGTACTTAATCATTTTGGTTATATCCAGATTATTAGGGTGTACTATCGCTTCCATTGGAGATAGCCAAATCGGTATTTTTAGATAAAGTTTTTTACGTACTTTTTTCCAATTAGTTAATAAAGAGTCCCTGATAAGATGCCTATGGAAATATGATTGCCTGGGTTTCCCAGATTCCCACAGAAAGGCATGCCATCCTTTCTGCATATCATGGCCTTCTAATACTAGTGTTCTTTTGTTGGTTAGGTTTACCCAATCCTTTATCCATAGTAGGGTGGCTGCCGTATGATATATTTCCCAGTTTGGCAAGGCTAACCCTCCTCTGCTTTTCAGATCTTGTAGGGCTTTTACGTTAATCCTAGCTTTTTTCCCCTGCCAAATGAAATTCAATGTTATCTTGTTTAGTTCCATAAAAAAAATTTTATTTAGTTTGATTGGAATTGTCTGGAATAAATATAGAAATTTTGGTAGAATATTCATCTTAATCAAAGCAATCCTGCCCAATAAGGAAAGTTGTAAATTACTCCAGAAATCTAAGTCTTTCTTAGATTGTTGGAGAAGTTTGTCATAATTGTTTTCTTTTAACGATTTGCTTTGTGGAGTTAGCCAAATTCCTAAGTATTTAATTTTTTTTGTCACTTGTATTCCCATTGTTGTCTCTAGCTCTTTATTCTGGTCTCCTGTTAAATTTTTAGTCATTAATTTTGTTTTTCCCCTGTTTATTTTAAATCCCGCGACTTCTCCAAATCGTTCTAGTTCTTCTAATAAGTTGTGTCCTTTTTCTATGGGCTCCTCCAGAAAAAAAACCAAATCATCAGCGAAAGCCTGTACTTTATATTCTTCTGATTTGATCCTCAAACCTCTAATTCTCAAATTTTGCCTAATGTACGTCAGAAGAGATTCTAGGGCGAATATGAAAAGCAGAGGGGAGAGAGGGCAACCCTGTCTTACCCCTTTTTCTATTTTTATCGGGCCAGTTTGTTCCCCATTTATTAGAATGTTTGCCTGTTGAGTGTGGTAAATTGTAGTGATGACATTTTCAAATCTGGTGCCAAGATTCATATTATATATTTTTTGAATTAAGAAATGCCAATTTAAATTATCGAATGCTTTTTCAGCATCCAAGAACATAAATGCAAATTGTTTTTCCGGGTGGGCTTCATAGTATTCTGAAATGTCTATCACTGTTCTTAAATTATTCTTAATTTGTCGAAATGGGAGAAATCCGTTTTGATCTTCATGGAATATAAGTGTTTAAAACCTGTTTTAATCTATTGGCTATTATAGAAGAGAATAATTTGTAATCTGCATTCAGGAGCGAAATTGGTCTATAATTATTAATAAGTCTGTGGTCTAGGTCCTCCTTCGGGATCAGCGAAATTAAGGCTCCCCTCCACGAGTCCGGCATCTTGGCTGCTAAGAGTACCTCATTAAATACATCCAGCATCAGTGGTCCAATTTGTTCTATGATAATTTTGTAAAGTTCTACCGGTATCCCGTCCGGTCCTGGTGCTTTATTGTTACTTTGTTTCTCTATTGCTGACTTCAGTTCGGACCATGTTATATTTTGGTTTAATAATTCTATCTCTTCCTCTCCAATTGCTTTATCATTCGCTTCCTCCAGGTATTTCATTATTTTATCCTCAGAGACTTCTTCTTTTTTGTATAATTTCCCAAAGTAATTAAAAGTGATCTCTTTTTTCTTCTCTATCTCCTCATGCATATTGCCCCCCTCGTCCATTAATTGGTGTATCAATCTTTTTTCTTTCGTTTTCTTAAGTTTGTGGGCTAACCATCTCCCTGGCTTGTTTGCATGCTCAAAGTAGATTTGTTTAGTCATTTTCAGACTAATCTCCAATTTTTCTTGTTCCAGTAAATTTAGTTTGTGTTTAGTTGTTATTAACTGGTTCTGTATTCTTTGGTTTTTGGGGTTCTTTTGTAATTGGGTTTCTAAATCCTTAATTTCTTGTTGTAGGTTACTTTGTTGGGCATACTTTCTTTTATTTCTCATAGCATTGTAAGAGATTGTTATTCCTCTTATAAATGCCTTTAATGTGTCCCATATATTTTGTTTCGAAGTTAGATCATTATTATTTTCCTTTAAGAAGAAGTTCAGTTCTTCTTTCAGTTTATTAGTATATTCTTCTTCTTTTATTAAATGAGTGTTAAAAGTCCATCTTTTCTTTGGTTTTCTTCTACCCCTCCAGGTTATTTGAATTGGGTTGTGGTCAGCCCAGTCATTTGGTAAGATTTCACTATCTTTGATTTCATTAATTAATTCACCGTTTATCCAAGCCATATCTATTCTTGTCCAAATTTTGTGTGGGTTAGAATAATAAGTAAACTGTTCTTTTTTGGGATTTAATTTTCTCCAGATATCTACCAGATTCATTTCATTCAACATATCCTTACATGGCTTAGAGAATTCTCTATTTCCTTTTTTGTTCTTACTCCTATTACTATGATCCTTCCAGTAGTCAGCAATAGAGTTAAAATCACCAATCAGAATAATATTACCATTTTCAAATTCTGTTATTTTTTGATGGAGATGTTTAAAAAATTTACCTTGATCATCATTTGGGGCATAGATTACTACCAGTAAGAGTGTAATGCCATTAATCAAGATTTGTACCACCAGAGTTCTTCCTACAGGGTCCGCCCAGATTAACTCCGCTTTTAAGTCATCTCTCACATAGATTGCAATACCTTTCTTTTTGTGTTTATCTGCTGGTGCTGTAAATAATTTTCCCAGTTTCGGACAATCTAGGAATTTCTCCTCACTTTTCCTAATGTGTGTTTCTTGTATGCAAATTATATCAACATTTTGTTTTATTAGTTTGGTTAGAATCCTTTTCCTTTTAGCTCTTGAATTTAGGCCGTTTATATTAATGGAAAGAATTTTCCTTCCTTCGTCCATTTACTTAAGTCTGCCTCGCTTTTTGTCTCGTAACTCTACGGCTCTCTTCTTGTGGTTGATATGGAGTTGTTTCTTCTCTTTCTCGTTGTAAGTTGTCTTTCCCTTGAATTTGGACAGATCTTTCTTCTTTGTTCCTGTGGCGGTTACGATCTTCCTGCATATTCCTTTGGATTTTCTCCCTAGTGAGTTGATCCTCCGTGGTTGTTAGCTGTTCTAGGAAGTTTTGTGCTTGTTCTATTGAGTCTATTTTAATTTTTCTTCCCTTCCACGATATTAGCATCCCTTCTGGGATTAGCCATTTAAATGAGATTTTGTATTTATTTAAGTAATTGGCTAAAAATTTATATTCTTGCCTTATGGCCCTCACTTTTCTTGGAATCTGCTTGAGAATTATGATCTCTTTGCCCTTATATAATATTCTCTCATCTCTGGCCTTTCTATGTATTAGGTCTCTCATGCATCTTCTTGAAAAGCGGATATGGATCTCCCTTGGGCAATTGTGACGCCTTGCATAACTGGTATTCACCCTATAGATTTCATCAAATTCCTTGAGTAAGTCATCTTTCTCTTTTTCAACTAGTTCAGCCAACAAACCTGCCATTAATTGTTCTAATTCTTCATTTTTGGATTCCTCCACGTTTTGGAACCTTAAGTATGCAGCTGCTCTGTCCATCTCAAGTTGGACCAAGGAATCTTCCATTTCTCTATTAACATTTTTGAAATCTTCCTCAGTCCTTTCTAGGTTCCTCTCCGCTTGTTCCGTCCTCTTCTCTATTTCTTTTATTTTTAATTCAGTTCTTTCCATGGCCAATTGCATTGTCCCAACCCTATCTTCAACTCTCTGTATATCTGCTCTCATCTCCTCTTTTAATTTACCCATTTCTTCCTCCAGTTCGCTAATATCTGCTCTGGTCTCATTATGATTCCTAATCATAATCTCCTGCATTCTAGACATTGATTCTTTCATTGATTCTTGCAGGGATAATAATGTCGCTTGTAGGTTGGCATTAGTAATAGTCGGTTGTTTTTCTCCTACCAAGGTTTCTTCTATAGTTTTCTGCGTTGTTGGGGAGGCAGTTGCCAGAGTTGTCATCAAGGTCTGGTTGTTCTTCCTTCCTGTTTTCAGGGCCGTGGTTGTTGTGGAAGTCATCTCTGATAAGATTTGTTTTTGCAATTGGACAATGTTAAGAATATTATCCCAAATCACCATTCGATGTAATGGCCCTTTGAGTGTGATTACAAATCTATTTGCTGAGCTTACACACCAGATAATTTTAGGTCTCTTTCTTCGGCCCAATCTGTCATTCAGGCAAATTAAATTCCAATTCAATAGAGAGTTATCAGATACTATACAATACTATACAATAGATGCTATACAATAGAATGTAATCAAATAATATGTATTATGTATTATGTATTATTCTCTATATTAAATTCAAATACCAGAGTTAATTGTATTTTACCCCTAATAAATCATACTTGTTTAAAGCATACAACCAACTCTAGAATATCTCACTCTATATATACTTTTGTCCTATAGTGTATATTAATATTTAAGATTCCATTTTATCTGAGACACCCCTATTAACAGTCCTTAAAATTTTTATATATCCAAGAGAGTCTAATCTGTAAACCCTAATAACTGTAACAAGCAGTTTGCCTTTATACTTGTATTTTTAACTATTATAGAAAAAAAGGAAAGAACAAAGAGAAAGGGAGAGAGAGAAAGAATGCAGGAGGAAAGGGGTCTTTTCAATTTTAAGGAATCACAAAGCACGTATCTGTAGGATTAGTTCCATAGAAAAACAAGTCTGAGTTGGGGCTGGCGTTTTAGTCTTATAGTCTCTCCTCCTGGGCGCACCAAGGAAGCAGGGGGAGGAAGTGCTGACTAATTGCTGTCTGCGATCAGCGAACAGTCTTGGCCAGGCTTCCGTCTGTCTCTTCCTTCTTCTTCCCTCCTCTTCTTCCCTTCTGCCAGCAATTGTCAATCCACAGTCACTTTGGGCATCCGCCTCAGATCGATCACTTTAAAAATCAGTTTGTAGGCAATAATGCTAAAAGGAAAGGATCTTGCATATAAAAGTCAGTGCGTCGTTATCTGGCTCTCTACCTCTCGCTCTGCCCTCCTTCGCAGCTAAAATCCTCTCCTAGTCTTCTAGCCTTCTCACGCGCTGATCCGAGATGGCAATCCACTCCCGAGCTTCTTAAATTCCCCACGCCTTTTTCTCTCCTCGGCAACGCTCCAATCCACACTTTCAAACTGCTTTTCTAGCCGCTTGTCTCCAGCTTCCCCCACTGTTACTCACAATGAAACAGGGAGAATCAGACCGATCTCTCTCACGGCTTTGTAGTCCTTCTGCCCTTTTCTGCTCAGACCCTTCAGGCAGTCACTTTTTGCTTCGTCAGTTCAGTGGCAGACCGGACTTTGGAGCCGCCATTAGCTGGCAGCTGGCTCAATCGCGCTGGTCTCAGAGGCTCTTCCTTCGTTGCTGGGGAGTTGCCTACCCCCAAACAGCAACCCGGGGGTCCTCTATTCTGACACGAAGCTCTACGGGTTTCGTGTATCCACTGGGGATCCCTCCAAACGCGAGAAGAGGTGTTCGAAAGCCCCAGCTGGGCTTCTCCACCTCTGGACGTCCCTGTCCTGCCACCGGAAGTCCAAAAGCTGTGCAGTTTTTAACTAGATGATATACAATTAACTACTTTTGAATAGGTTATATTTACAGGGACTGCTACCATTGATGTGTGTAAAGCAATTGCATAATAGGTAGCAAATCCTGAAGTTTTGAATTACTGCAAAAGGAGTGCAGACAGGAAGTAAACATGTAGAAAGCAAATGTTCCATAAGTTTCAGATAAGCAAAACACATCATTCTGTGTGATGTTAGCCAATTGCACCCATAAGTTTTACTTCATTTGTTGCTCAAGTGTTTGTGTGAAATGACAGCCACTGATGACAAAGGACAGCTGTAAACAATCAAGCAAGCATAAACAAATGAGCCTGGATTTGACACTGTGCCATCTGTAAAGTCAAATTCCTGGGATTGGATCCGGGGATTGGTGCCACAACATCCTTGGCTGGGCGGACACAACAAGTTGGAATCCACAAAGATCCTGTAGGAGCATACATAACAGCACAGTCCTCGGCCCCAAGTAGTTAACTAAAACATTCAATTAATTTAAAGTACATTCAATTAATGTAAGGTAAATGGAAACATTAAATTGCATTCAATTGATTTAAGGTAAATAATACTTTTTAAACTTTTTTAGAGACCCTTTCCCTCCTTTTTTATTTATTTGTGGAGACAGGCCTTAAATGACCAATGAGCATATTCCATTATGGCTATATTCCAGGTTGTACAAAATTGCAAAAAAGCCAAATATCATGTTGTAAAAAAGAGGGCTTGCCTAGTAGGTAACATCCATTTGCCAAAGTTGATGAAACAATCTGCTTGGCTTGATTAACTGGAATATGGCAAGCTTGTGCCAGGCCTCTAGCATTTTGATGGAAAAAAGAGTGACTGAAAAAAACTCAGTAAGGCTATTGCCTTCAGAGAGAGGCCCAGAAAACGGTCAAGTGACTACGTATGTAAGAAATATCTTTGTTCTTGTAGTAGCTGTTGCAAAATTAAAAATAAGGTCATAAGGACTTCCGGTGGCAAGGACGAGCAGAGGGGCAGAAATCCCTGCGGTTTCAGCTAACCTTTTCTTGAGTTTGGTGCGATCTTTTGGGGTGCTTGAGTCCTGGAGAGACCCGTGCCGGTGTGGGGGAAACTCGGATCGTAAGGTGGGGAAGGCAACCCCCCCTGCAACGAAGAGAAAACCCTCCAGAGCCCAACGATCAAGAATAGCCCCATGTTAATGGAGGCTCCGAAGTCCTGACTGCCACCGATGTGAAGGAAAGAGTGAGTGACAGTTTGCAAGTTCATTGGGAAAGTGAGTGATGATTAAAGTTAGTGGCTGAGAAGAAATTTGGAAGATCACAGATTGACTTTAGGCTGTGATATACTGTGGGGAGCCCTAAGAGAAAGCGGCCAAAAGCAAATTTGCAAGTGAAAGTGAAGGGGCTCAGCAGACAGAAGAGAGGTGGAATAACAAAGATTTAAAGAGGAATTCAGCATTACGAAGTGACTGAAAAGATCTAGTTACCATTTGCATGTGAGCAGATCCTTTTACAACCAGAGCCAGAAAGCAGAACGAAGCTGATCGAGGAAGGGAAAAAAGACAGAGCGGTGTCATAGGTAGCATTTTAGAACGCTGAGGTGGCTGCAACAAAGTATCAAAGTATCAAACTTAACTAAAAGGACACAATTTATTCAAACAATCCCTGGGAACTTGAGGATATTGCTCCACTGGAGGAGACACTTTTTTCCCCACCTCTTGAAGGAAATCAGGGCAATTGAAAAAATTGGAAGCCTTTGAATGAGGGAGAACGCTGTTTAATCGTAGCTGTTACTCAGCAGCTTTTCACCTTCCATTTCTGGTGTCCTTAAAGTGAAAGCTCCCAAATTGAAAAGTGAAAACTAAAAATTATATTTTTAGAGCTTCTCTTTCTTTTCTTTACTTTCCTCTGTGCGCATATATTTACTTAAAATATTCTTCCTTCTTTCTTATTAGTTGATATCATGTTATGTTGATTTATGCTTTTTCTTTGATTTTCTCTTGATAGATCACATTATATCAGATTGTTAAATATTGGATTAATTAATTTAGTTAAGTTATTAATAACAAAGATTGCTATATTTTATGTGGGAATATAGGGGAGATATCAAGAATATTGGGTATTGATTAATTAACAATTTTAGAGTTCTGTAGTCTAATATATTGCATTGTGTGAACATATCTAGGAATATTTAGGAATGCAACATTTTCTGTAACTAAGCTTACTTTACATTTAAGTTAAATCAGTGAAATACAGATTTATCTTATTAATTAGTTAAGAATTCAGTTATTTAGTAGATTGATAGACCTTGATTATTTCTAGTAATAGATTTAAGAACACTGAATGCCAATTTGGAACAATATACTTAGCATTGTACAACAACAAAAACAAATTTTACAGGAAATGACTTCTACAACTACTACAGCATTGAAAACTGGCAGGAAGGTCAACCCCACAATAACAACTACTTTAGCAACAACTTCACCCATGGCGCAAAAAACAATAGAGGAAACACTACCAATAGAGAAGCAAACTAGCATCTCGAATGCCAGCATTCATGCAATGTTTCTAACTTTACAGGACTCACTGACCAAACTGCAAGAAACAATGACTAAAAACCACAGGGAAACAAGAGCAGATATTAATGAACTGAAGGAAGAGATGGGAAAATTAAAGGCAGAAATGAAGGCAGACATCTTTAAAGTAGAGGATAAAGTGGGAGTACTGCAACAGGCCTTGGAGAAAAATGAAGTTAGAATAAAAGAGGTAGAAAAAAGAACTGACCGAACGGAAAAGGAATTAGAAAGAGTGGATGAAGATTTTAAAAACATGAGTAAAGAAATGGACGACTCATTGGTCCTCCTAGAGATGGACAAGGCGGCAATGTACTTAAGATTTCAAAATGTGGCGGAATCAAAAGAGGAGGACCTGGAATACTTGATGGCAGAAATACTGTCCGGTCTTTTGGAAAAGGACAGAAATGATATCCAAAAAGAGTTTGATGAAGTTTACCGGGTCAATACAAACTACGCAAGGCGACATAAATGCCCTAGGGAAGTTCACATACGATTCACCAGAAGATGTATCCGTGATATGATATATAAAATTTCTAGAGATAAAACAATATCTTATAAAGAAAAAGAAATTATAATTCTTAAACAGATTCCGAGAAGAGTAAGGGAACAAAGGCGCGATTACAAATTTCTGGCAGCTTATTTAAACCAAAAAAGAATTACATTCAAATGGCTTATACCAGAAGGGATGCTAGTGTCGTGGAAAGAGAGGAAAATTAAAATAGACACCATGGAAAAAGCTCAGGACTTTTATGAACGGATGGAGGAGCAAGGTAGTAGGGAGGAATTGGAGACAAATTCTCAAGAAGAATACGGTGGACATAAAAATAGAACCGGATCTGTAGGGAACCAAGAGGACACTCATTCGCAACAAACAACAGAAGGAACCACAAAAGCACAAACACAAAGAGAAACAGGGGCTGCTACTCGCCAAAGAGTGAAACAGAACTAAATAAATGGGAGAAGAAAAAAAATTACTATCAATAAATATAAACGGTTTAAATTCAACGATTAAAAGAAAAAGGATATTAACTAAATTAATCAAACAAAAGGCTGATATAATATGCCTACAAGAAACGCACATAATGAAGAAAGATGAAAAATATTTAGAATGCCCGAAATTAGGAAAGTTATTTACCACACCAGCAGATGAGTGTAAAAAGAAAGGAATTGCAGTATATGTAAAAGAGGATTTAAAAGCAGAGTCAATATGGTCGGATTCGGAAGGAAGGACTCTGGTTTTGCAGATCTGGATCAATGACATCCCAATTCTTTTAGTAGTAATTTATGCCCCGAATGGGGACCAAAAAGAGTTTTTTAAACACCTATATGGAAAAATGGTTGAATTGCAACAAAAAAAACATCCTTATTATAGGGGACTTCAATTCTATTGTTGAATATCAAAAAGACCACAGCAACAGCGGGAAAAATAAAAAGGGGAAAAGAGAGCTCCCTAAGATTTGCAGGGAAATGATGAAAGAGTTTAATTTGACAGATATATGGAGAAGACTACATCTTGAGAAAAAACAGTTTACATTCTATTCAAAACCCCACCAAACATGGACACGGATAGATATGGCATGGATGAATGGGGAAATAGCAAATGAAATAAAAGAAGTGGAAATTTTGCCCAATGAATGGGCAGACCATAACCCAATACAGATAATATGGAAGGGTAGGGCAAAACCAAAGAAAAGGTGGACATTAAACACTCAATTAATAAAAGAGAAAGAATACATCAATAAATTAAAGGAGGAATTAATTTTTTTTATAAAAGAAAACGATAATGGAGAAACTACAAAACAAAATATATGGCATACAATGAAGGCGGTAATAAGAGGTATAACAATCTCTTATAATGCCAAGAGAAATAAAGAAAAATATTCCCAGCAAAATAATCTACAACAAAGAATTAAGGAGCTAGAAACTCTACTACAGAATACTCCAAAAGATACAAAACTGCAAAATCAGATAAATATAGCTAAACATAAATTGAATTTAATCGAACAAGAGAAAATGATTACAAATTTGAATTTGACCAGACAAACCTATTTTGAACATGCCAATAAGCCAGGAAGATGGCTATCTTATAAACTAAAAAGAAAGAAAGAAAAGAGAATGATATATCAGTTAATAGATAGCAAGGGAGATATATACCAGGAAATATAACAGAAAAAAGAAATCATTCATAAATACTTTGAAGATTTATACAAAAAAGAAGAGGTTAGTGAAGATAGAATAAGGAATTATTTAGATGAAGTTAAAGATAAGGTAATTGGGGAAGAAATGGCAGAACTATTAAATAAAGACATTACTGAATCAGAATTGAAATCAGCAATAGATAACCAGAAAAATAACAAAACTCCAGGCCCAGATGGAATCCCAGGGGAGCTCTATAAGGGTATAGTAGAACAAATTGGACCATTTATGTTGGAAGTTTTTAATGACGTTTTACTAGCAGCCAGGATGCCGGACTCATGGAGGGGGGCGTTGATTTCGTTGATCTTGAAGGAGGATACAGATCCTAGATATATAAACAATTATAGGCCGATTTCACTTCTAAATACTGATTATAAAATTTTTACTTCTATTATAGCAAACAGATTAAAAAGACTGCTAAACTTGTATATACATGAAGATCAAAACAGATTCCTCCCAGCTAGGCAAATAAAGAATAATCTAAGAATAGTATTAGACATACTAGAATTTTATGAAGCCCACCCTGAGAGACAAGTAGCACTCATGTTTTTAGATGCAGAGAAAGCTTTTGATAATCTGAATTGGCAATTTTTAATTCAAAAAATTTATAATTTGAATCTGGGTACCAAATTTGAAAATATTATAACAACTATCTATGACACACAACAAGCTAATATAATAATAAACGGGGAACACACCCGCCCAATAAAGATAGAAAAAGGAGTGAGACAGGGCTGCCCACTCTCCCCACTGCTCTTCATATTATCATTAGGAACATTATTAACGTGAATTAGGCAAAATCCAGATATAAAGGGATTAACGGTTAAGAAAGAGGAATTTAAATTGCAAACATTTGCGGACGATATGATCTTCTTTATTGAAGAACCAATAGTTAGGGGACTAAAATTGATGAAAGAACTGGAGAATTTTGGAGCAGTAGCAGGACTTAAAATAAATAAGAAAAAAACTAAATTAATGACCAAAAATTTAACAGAAAAACAGAAAATAGAATTAGAAGGAACAATGGAAATACAAGTGACAAAGAAAGTGAAATATCTAGGAATTTGGCTAACACCACACTGTAAGTCACTTAAAGAAAATAATTATGACAAATTGTCACATCAGGTAAAGAAAGATTTAGAATCATGGAGTAAACTTCAAATTTCACTATTAGGCCGGATTGCCACCATTAAAATGAACATTCTCCCCAAATTTCTATATTTATTCCAAACGATTCCAATTAAATTACACAAAAAGTTCTTCGAAGAACTCAACAAAACAACCCTCAAATTTATTTGGCAAGGGAAAAAACCCAGAATAAATGTAAAAGCAATGCAAGATACAAAGAGCAGAGGAGGGTTAGCAGTCCCAAACTGGGAGTTATATCATATGGCCACCTCATTAGTTTGGTTGAAGGACTGGGTGAAGTTAACTAATAAAAGAATATTATTTCTAGAAGGCCACGACTTACAAAGCGGGTGGCACGCATTCTTATGGGATATAGGGAAAACCAGTCAAAAATATTTTCATAGACATTTAATTAGAGACGCGCTACTAACAATTTGGAAGAAAATGCGGAAAAAACATTACATAAAAATACCAATATGGATTTCAACAATGGAGGCGATGATTCACCCAAACAATTTGGAAATTACTAAAATGATTAAATATAAAGACTTATTGGACCCACAAGGAAATTTGAAATCGAGGCAGGAAATTCAGGACCAGGGACTAAAAATTGATCAATGGGTTTATCTTCAGATTCAAAGTAGGTACAAACAAGATAAGAAAGAATTTGGAATTAACAACAAACTTCAACAATTAGATAAGATTTTATTAGGACCGGACAAAAAAAGCATAACAAAATTTTACAATTATTTACTAGAAACAGAATTAGAAGAAGAAATTGTAAAAGGGAATATGATTGCGTGGAGTCGGAATGTAGGACGTAGTATTACACTAGCAGAATGGGAAAAAGTTTGGGGCAGGAATAATAAGATCACAAAATCGGTAGCATACAAGGAAAATCTTTATAAAATGTTTTATAGATGGCATCTTCCTCCTTCGAGGCTAGCGAAGATGCACCCCAACATGAGTCCGTATTGTTGGAAATGTAAGAAAAAAGAAGGAACCTTTTTCCATATGTGGTGGACATGCACAGAAACCCAAAATTATTGGAAGAAAATCCAAACTTGGTTGGAAGAAATTACAAAAGAGCAGATCGAGTATAAACCAGAGTCCTTCCTACTAGGGATCTTTGACAAACAAATTTCCAAAAAAGCTAAATATATAACAATACATATATTAACTGCGGCCAGATTAGCCTTTGCACAATACTGGAAACAACATCAAATTCCACCAGATGAAGTGATTATTGATAAAATTTCAAAATGCGCAGAAATGGACAAACTGACTCTGGCACTAAAAAACAAAGATACTTCACAATATTATGATAGTTGGAATTGTTGGTATAATTGGATTAATCATAGATAAATTATATATCATAAGGCATGAGAGAAAAGTTTTAACTGATAATAATGAGATAGTGATATATGTATAGAATAGGTGTATATATGACATAAATCAAAGGCTATAATAATAAAAAAAAGATCTTGCAAACTGTAAAATAAATATGAATGTTTTTAATTTTCCTTCTTTCTTTTTCTTTCTTTTTCCTTTCTTTTCAATCTTTTCTTTTCTTTCTTTTCTTCTTTCTTCTTTCTTTTTTTTCTTTCATTTATTTGTATATGTATTGTTGGCTGTTTTTAACTGTTAAAATTAATAAATTGTTTTATTAAAAAAAAATAAGATCATAAGATTAGGGACAATTCTGGGTGTAATATAAGCACCTGGAAGATTAAAAGTAAGTTAACACACATAATGAGAGTCAGAGATGAAATCAAAAGGCTGTTGAGAAAAAGTTTTGAAAGTTAAAATAGCAGGACACTTTCCAGGTATCATCATGACGAACCTTATAAGGACAGGAAAGGAAGAAGTCATTAAGCAAGCAAGCCAAAGTTCTTTAGGCAAACAATACAGCTTACATAGTCAGGTAAAGGACATTGAAAAGATAACTTTTTCTAAAAATAAAATTGAAAATCAGATTTACACAACTCCATCGTTTATACCTTACTGTACTTTATCAAAAATTACAAAGAAAAAGTTATTTGCAAAGCCCATTGTAAACCTTTCATGATTTTATCTGTTGTGCTGGCATTCTTCACATTCTTGTTGTAAACCCTCCAGATGGAGTCAAATTTTAGTGTCAATTCTCTGCTTTAATCAAAATATGGATTAAGATCATGTACAGAGTGCAGCTAGTTTTAAATTTTGATTCCCCTTGCTGAAACTGGGAATTGAGCCATCTTCAAAGATAATGGTTCCAGGCCAACTGCCAACCTGGGAACTGAGCCACCTTTACAGATAATGTTCCAGGCCGTTTGCCAATCTCAGCCTATCTATCTGAGGCTCCTTTGTGTGAAAATCGCTAAAAAATCAGGAGATGAAGCTATGTAACCTATAAAAAAATTATTTTCCAGCCTCCCCTTTTTCAAGGCAAAAACTCAAAGCAGAGGAAAAAAATTATAAAAGTGATCAAAAGCCTCACTCTCCCCCCCCCCTCCTCCTGACTCCGCTTTTACAACCAGCGAGGACAAGGCGGGAAAAATCACACACAAATAACTTTCATTATCAGTAAAGCACACACAAATACATACACAAATAATCCTCTCTTTCCAGTAAATCACATACATTTCTCCATGGGATCTTCATGTCTGGACCATTCATATTTCCTTGCACACGCTATTTCTACTTTCCTTTCAATCTGGGTTGGGGGTCAACACACAAACATTTACACCAACTTTTACCATCATCATTCTCACAAATTTGTACTGTAATCAAACTACTTGCATACCTACAATTCTTTTCTGAGAGCCAATAAGCTCCATTGTAGAGGATCTCACCCTCCAAGGGTTGGAAATGATTACATACAGATACATTCTCACACACAACATTTCCAGACCAGGGGAGGTTTTGTCCCTTTCAATCTTCACATTTTTTTTGGACAACCTATAGTTTGTTCTCAGAGCACTAGGATAACTCAAGGAGTGGTTCCAATCACAAAGGCGATTGTGGGCCTGAACCACTGCCTATTCCCATAGCTCTAAGTCCAATCCAAAAAGCCAATTTAATTCTCTAGCTGCCAAACATGGTACAATTAATTTGTTTTGAACTGTAGCAGTTTCAATTAGGGCTATACACAGGTAAAGGATATTTTTCTTCAATTCAGTCCTATTCAATTCTGTATACACTTATTTTACATTATTATACATACACAGCTAAGCTCTATTCTGCATGCAATTACCGTGTTTCTCCAACAATACGGCCTCCACCAATAGGAAGGCCCAGCATGATTCCTAGGCATGAGGTGAAATTAAGCCCCACCCCCAAAATTTAGGCCTATTTAACCCATGTGTTTCCCCACTGTTGAGGTAATTCCCCGTTAGGAGAATGAGCGCATACAGGGAGACGTATAGAGAGTAGTGTTGGAATAATACACACAGAGCACACAGATACACTGTACAGTAAATGTAGGTTTTTACTTCCAGAAAGGTTTAAGCAAAGTCCAAAATAAGCAATCCAAAGTCATTCACAGGTAAATCAGTCAGTTTTTCAATCCAGGGATAATCCAAATATCAAAGTCCAGTGTCAAAAACAGTTCAGTAACAGACTTACATTAAATCCAGTAATATCAATCAATTAGAAGAAATGGAGCAACTGCAATACTTTCCAACAGAAGGAAACAGAGATATACTTACACTCTCTTCTGAGACTCAGACTAAAACAACCCAGGTTTCTGGCTCCATCTTATGGCTGTTTGAGAAACCACACCCAATTGCATGCTCTTGCATTCCCTTAAAGATATAGTACTAAAATGTTTATCCTGGTTTATATATTTCTAACCCAAATACCTGTTAGGTGACTTATATTCCTAACACCCACTATTTCTCACATCGTTCGTTAGACCTACACGAGGTGAAGAGAAATGGGGGGGAAGGGGGGGGGGGTGGGGAGAAAACTTGCCTTTAGGAGTGCCCTGCAGGTAGCCTAGGCTAGAATACCCCAATCTACCGATAGAACATCAGCCAATAGAAGCTCCCTGAAGGCAGAGTCCCCAGCCGCTTCGGGGCGAGGCATGGCTGCCCATGTCCCCTCGCCATTAGGCAGTGTCTTTCGGGC
>NW_020769611.1:47170-58978 GCF_900518735.1 Pseudonaja textilis
TGGAAAGTCTGCGACTTTCCACCTTCACCAAGATATAGGGAATGAGATCATGCAAATAGCCAAAAGGCCCCATACAGGTTTTCTAGACAGCTGCAGTTTGCTGCTAGCATCTAGTACCATCCATAGGATCTCAGTAGCTACTACAATATCTAACTGTATGTTCCATTTTATAAACAATTGGATATGCAAATGCCTCTATAGTTGACAAACAGACTGGTATTTTCATGTAATGTTGTTTTCTTATTTTCTCCCAAGTTAACAATAAAGCATCTCGAATATAGTGTCTCCTAAAATACCCATGTGTTTTACTTTCCTTGTACCATAAAAAGGCATGCCATCCCAGTAATAGATCATGACCTTCTAATGTTAACAATCTAGTATTCATTAAAACAAACCATTCTTTCACCCACATCAGTATTTCCGCCTGGTAATATAATTCCCAGTTGAGTATGTTGAGGTATTCCCCTTTAGGAGAATGAGTGCACTCAGGGAAACTTAGTGAGAGTGGTGAGGAATAACACAACCAGCATACAGATACACTGAATAGTAAAATGTAGGTTTTACTTCCTGTAAATGGGTAAACAAAGTCCAACAAACAGTCCAAATCATACACGGTTAAAGCAGGTAGTATTCAATACAATCAGTCCAGGGATAATCCAAAAACGAAGTCCAGTATCATAAACAAAGTTCAGTAAACGGAGTTTGCTAACAGTTGCAAAACTCACAGCAATCCAAGTAGAACGACAATCAGGCAAAACGGCAAAACAGGAAATGCAAGGAGAGAGAAACCAGGTTTCTGGCTCCATCTTATGGCCGTTGGAGGAACCTCAGCCAATCACACTTACAGCATTCTCTTAAAGATACAGTATGAAATTACTATCCTGGTTTATATATTGCTAACCAAACCAAAACCTCCTCTTATTCTAGCATCTTGTAACAGCTTTAATTTAATTCTTGCCTTCTTTCCCTGCCATATATATTTCAGTATTAAGTCCTCAAAATATTCTTTCCCTAGTTTAATTGGAATTGTCTGAAACAAACATAAAATCCTTGGTAATATATTCATCTTAATTGTATTCTCCCTATTAATTGTAAGTTTTCCCATTTTTTCAAGTCTGTCGCAATCTGTTGTTTGAGTTTATAATAATCTTCTTTGAGTGTTCCACATCTTGCTGTTAATTGTATTCCTAAATATTTAACTTTGTTTGTGATCTGGATATTCAATCTCTCTGTCAATTCTTTCTTTTGTTTTTCAACCATGTTCTTAACCAAAATCTTAGTTTTATCTGTTTTTATTTTCAAACCTGCCACCTGTCCATATTCTTCAATCTTTTCTATCAATTTAGGCGCTGTTTTTAATGGTTCCTCTAATATAAAAACCAGATCATCTGCAAATGCTTGTAACTTGTATTCCTTTTTTTTTTCATTCCCTTTATTTCACTATCATCTCTAATATTTCTATTTAATACCTCCAAAGTCAAAACAAACAACAGAGGCGACAGCGGGCATCCTTGCCTAGTTCCTTTTTTTATATTGATCTTATCTGTCAAATCTCCATTTATCATTACTTTGGCAGATTGCTTATGATATATTGCCTCAATGGCTTTAGTAAATTTTTCACCAAAGCCCATTTGTTTCATTTGTAATATCATAAACTGCCAATTTACATTATCAAAAGCTTTTTGCACATCTAGAAATACCAAGGCCATTTGCTTCTCTGGGTGTGTTTCATAATATTCCAAAGTATTCAAAATTATTCTCATATTGCCTTTGATTTGCCTCTTTGGCAGAAATCCATTTTGATCAACATGTATAAAATTATTCAAATATCTCTTAAATCTTTCTGCCATTATTGAAGCAAAAAATTTATAATCCAAGTTCAGCAGGGAGATAGGTCTATAATTTTTAATTTGTTGTAGATCAGTATCCTCTTTTTGTATAAGAGTAATATAAGCGTCTGTCCATAAGTTAGGTATTTTAGTTTTTGACAAAACCTCATTCATCACTTAAAGCATTGAGATATTTAAAGATTCCTGTAGAGTCTTATAAAATTCTGCTGGCAGCCCGTCCGGGCCTGGAGCCTTTCCAGTATTTTGTCTATTTAATGCCTCAGTTAATTCCATCATCGTTATCTTCCCTTCTAACTTTATTTTGATATCCTCGGGTATTTGGGGTAACTCCGCTCTTTGTTAAGTACTGTTTAACTTTTTCTTCCTCAATATTCTCTTGATTGTATAATCTTTCATAGTACTTCTGTACTATCTTTTTCTTTTCTTCATTTCCATTACAAGTCTTTCTTTGGTCATCTATTAATTGCATTATCTTTTTCATTTCTCTCTCCTTTTTCAATTTATATGCCAACCATCTACCTGGTTTATTTGCATTTTCAAAGAAATTCTATTTAGCACTCCTCATTTTTTGCTCTAGTTCTTCTGTTTCAAAATTTCTGTGATTAAGCGAGACATTCGTTAAGTGAGTTTTGCCCCATTTTACGACCTTTCTTGCCACACTTGTTAAGTGAATCAATGCCATTGATAAGTAAATAACCTGGTTGATAAGTGAATCTGGCTTCCCCATTGACTTCGCTTGTCAGAAGGTCACAAAAGGGGATCACATGATCTCGGGACATAAGTATGAACTGGCTGCCAAGCATCTGAGTTTTGATGTGTGATCATGGGGATGCTGCAAAGGTTGTGGCTGTGAAAAATGGTTGTAAGTCACTTTTTCTGGTGCCATTGTAACTTTGAACGGTCACTAAATGAACTGTTGTTACTCAAGGACTACCTGTACAGGGGTTTTACATTGTAAGGAAGTAAAGGCTTTGGTTGCTAGCTTTGCTTAGCTGCCATGTCTGGTTGCCTTCCGTTTCTCTTCCTAGCTCATCTTTTTTTTTTTCCCCTGTAATTTTATTTCCTCCAGTAATTCCTCCTATCTGGAATTGATTGATTAGCCCACCTATTAGCAAGACATAAAAGATTAGAGCCATGTGGTATAAAGGAAGGCTGTTTAAGGGCAGTAAATCAATAGTCCATCTATGAAAGTTGTAGCCAAAGAGGGCTGAAATGGCCTGGGGTTTTAATTTCCTTCTCAGACATGGGACAGAGATAAAAAGAAAAAAAAATGTATAGGATTGCAGCCATTACTGGTAGTCCTCGCCTTTTGACTCCAGTGGAGCCTAAAATGTTGGTTGCTAAGCTGTTGAGTTGTGCCCCATTTTTGTGACCTTGTTTGCCACAGCTGTTAAGCGAATCGCTGCAGGTGTTAAGTGAACCATGCAGTTGTTAAACGAATCTGGCTTCCCCCGTTGACTTTGCTTGCTGGAAGCCAGCTGGGAAGTTTATAGATCACATGACACTGGCAGAGCACATCTGATCATGTGACCCTAGGGAAGCTGCAACAGTTGTGTGAAAACTAGCAATAAGTCACTTTTTTTCAATGCCATTGTCACTTCAGATGGTCACTAAATGAATGTTTGTAAGCTGAGGGCTACCAGTATTTCTACTTTCAATTAAATCTGGGAGAAAGTTGAAATATCGAATTCTGCATTGGAATATTTTGTTTGACCAAGTGTGATTAGACACAAAAGGAATTTGTCTCCAGTGCAAAAGCTCTCAGTGTACATATAAGCAACAGATGATGGTTATTATTACATTGTTAAATGTTCAGTTGACTTTCATGTTTAATGAATACAAGAGATGATAATAAAAAATAACCTAGGATGCTGGAAGCAACCCGTATCAACCATTAGTGTCAATGATATTTGTGATACATTTTTAAATGTTCAGTTGACTGAGTTTCATGTTAATAAATAATAACAATAACAAAACAGCAACACGAATGATAAGATAATACTAATACCAATACTACTACTACTACTACTAAGATACTTTGTTGACACCTAGAATGCTGCCAGCAACCCATACTAACCATCAGTGCCAGTCAATGATATTTGTGATACATTTTTAAATGTTTAGTTGACTGAATTTCATGTTTAATGAATAAAAGAGATTATAATACCACCACCAATAATGCTCTAGTAAAGATAACGATAAATAATACTATGTGGGTCAATATACATAGACATTAGACAGCACTGTGAGAATTAGGTGATCATCAGATAATTTAAAAATATCCATGTTCCTACTACATCTCTACTCCTGTATGGAAATATATTGGCATGACTGACTCTGTGGGGGGAGTTAATATTTATTCGGCCCAGAATTATTCTGTTCCTATTAATGGTGTGTGTCTCCCTCCACAGCAACCCATGAGCATGCAGGCGGGCGAGAAGATTTGAGTGGCCTTCTGGTGTTGCAGCAGCTCTAAGAAAGTGTGGTACGAGTGGGCTGTGGTTTCCCCAGTGTGTTCAGTCATCCACAACCCCAGGGGCCGTTCCTACATCATTGGACTGTGAGCAGGAGTTCAGTCCGTCCCCTGTCACTCCAGCACCAAGACACACAAGGAAGTTTCTTCTGCTTTACACTCGGACAAGAGAGAAAGACTTGATTTTTCTACGCAGAGTCACAAGGGTCTTCATCATTTGCTGGGTGCAGGTTGGGGCAAAGTCTTTGGCTTGGCTGCTTCCACCTGCCTCGATCATGTTTTTCGGTCGGTGAAATTTCAATAAAATTGCCGAAATGTGTCTTGGTCGCTGCTGCCCCAGAGAAACAAGGACTTGGAGCAGCATTTTCTTTTCAAAGGAAAAAGCTGTACAAGTTTTCCAATGTAGGCTGCGGTTCCCAGAAGTTCATTTGGGCGTCTTTATTAAACTCTTCCATATAGATAGTCCTTGACTTAGGACCATGGTTTACCAACTATTCTAAGTTACGATGATGATGAAAAAAATGACGAATGGTCCTCGCACTTATGATTGTCACTGGGTCCTTATGGCCATGGGATCAAAATTTGGCACTTGGCAACCAGTATGTATTTATGACAGTTGCAGCATCCTGTTTGCAGCCTTCTGACAAGCAAAAGTCAAAGCAGGAAGCTGGACTCACTTAATGACATGCCACAAAAGGTCACAAAACTGAATGCAACTCAATGACTGCAGTGCTTAGCAACCTAAGTCCTAACTATCCATCCAAGGACTATCCATACATTCCATTATTAGAAACCCCATGTTCAGAGAAATGCTTACAGTCCTCAATTCACAACCAAAATTGAGCTCAAATTTTTGTGTTGTTAAGTGAAACATTGGTCAAGTGAGTTTTGCCCCATTTTATGACTTTTCTTGCCACAGTTCTGAAGTGAATCACTGCAGTTGGTAAGTTATTAACCTGCTTGTTAAATTAATCTGGCTACCCCACTGACTTTGTCAAAAGGTCACAAGATGTGAGTCCATGGTCCCAGGACCCTGCAACCATCATAAATATGAACCAGCTGCCAAAGGTCTGAATTTTGATCACAAGGATGCTGCAATGGTCGCAACTCTGAAAAACGATCGGAAGTCATTTTTTCAGTGACATTGTAACTTTGAATGGTCACTAAATGAACTGTGGTTGAGGACTACCTGTATATCCTGCCAGTATGTTGTACCCCAAATGGGTCCTAACCTGGTGCCAAAGCCAATACAAGACACGAAGAATGGCTTTTCCAGCTTCTCTTATTGGAGTATTCCAGCAAAAGAGTCTCAGCAGCTAAAGGAGCCAAGACCTCGAACATATATAGACATTTGTATATAGACATTTGCATACTCATAATACTACGTTCTGATTGGACTACCACTGCCGCCTAGCGATTGGTGGTTAACAACTGTTGCGATTGGTCCACCTAACAGCGGGAGGTTTAAAATGATGCCATTGGCCGTGAGCCGCGAGCAGCCGCTATAAAAGAGGCTGCCGCAGCTTGAGTTTAGTTGAAGTTACTGACAGTTAATAAAGAGCTGAATTCAACTCCGGTCTCGAGTCTGTCTTTGTTCTACGACAGAATACTGGCGACGGTGGGATCAAGTGGAAAGAGACTGTAAGCACGTGGCAACTAGAAACCGAACAATCTATGAGATGGCCGGCAATAACTCGCCACCCGCACCATTCAACCCAGCCGAAGAGGACTGGGAGTCATACATCGACAGGTTCCTTATGTTCCTGGAGAGTAATGAACTGCAAGGAATCACTGACCAGAGGAAGAGAGCCGTATTCCTACTGCACTGCGGCCCGACTATCTTCAAAATGGCCAAGGCATTGGCCAAACCTCATGATGTTAAGCAGATGGCATGGCCAGACTTGAACCGGATGCCGAGAGCTCATTACGCGCCAGCTGTCTCCAACCTCATCCAAAGACATGAATTTTATAAACGAGATCAACGGGAAGGCGAGAGTATCGGGGATTTCGTAGCAGCCCTAAGGGACATTGGAGGAGCATGCGAATTTCTCAACATGGACGAAGCCATGAGAGACTGCGTGGTCCTCGGATTGAGAGACACTACCTTACAAAGCAAATTACTGAACTGACCCAACATCACCGTGAACGAGGCTATCGCTGAAGCCACCGCAGCTGAAGCAGCAAAGAAATCAGCAGCTACAATGTGACAAATGAATACGGCTAACCGAGAAACGCAGAACAGCCCAAGCCAAAGCCAAGAAAAGAAAGCAGAAGGTACTCAGAAACACACTACCACAACCACCCACCATGAAGACATCGATTCCTTGCCCGACACCGAGGATGAAGACGAGGAAATACATAGGCTTCAGTCGGAATGAAACCAGTGAGAAAAAAGAGGAAGGAAACCTGAGTTTCAGTGTGCCAGATGCGGAGGAGACCACCCGCGTTCTGAGTGCCATTTCTTGGATGCCATCTGCAGACACTGCAAAAAACGAGGGCACATTGCAAGGGTCTGCTGAAACAAAAAGAGCTATAGTCCTAAAAGACGAGGCAGCACCCCCACCCCCCAGAACTAGAGACAGACCAGGAGTCGCTGGAGCTGAGAAAACAGAAGTAAGCAAATTAACGAAAAAGAAGAAACACACCAAACAATCATCATTGGAAATGCCAGAGCAACCGATGCAAGAAAGGTTCACATAAACGTTAAAATAGAAGGACAACCATGTGAGATGGAGGTGGACTCCAGCTCATATCTATCAATGGTATCATGGAACACCATAAAAAAACTGATACCAGACATACAAAGAAAAGAACTCAAAGAACAAAGTCTAATGTTAAAAGACTACCAAGGAAACAAGATTCCGGTAGTTCCGGATTGGGACATTTCAGATGCTGTAAAAGAGGCTGCCGCAGCTCGAGTTTAATTGAAGTTACTGACAGTTAATAAAGAGCTGAATTCAACTCTGGTCTCGAGTCTGTCTTTGTTCTACGACAGAACAATGCACAAGCACAAATTTTATGCAGTTATGATTAAGGAAGTTAACACCCTAACAATCACACATTGGTTCTTCCCAAGAAGTTTCTTTTGATTGGATTCTTCTACTTTACTCTCCTTCATACATCACATTTATGTTAACAAACTTTCTTATCAAAAGAGGTGCATCTTTTACTGTTATAAGCTAGAAGTTATCAAAGTTTATATCTATACGTCCCTTAGCTAGCATCCTTCCAGCATGTCCTTCTGACTTGTCACTTTCTTGTTGCTAGGCAGTCGTGTCCCACCATTTGTCACACTCATCACAGCTGCAACTTTCTGTTGTCAGCAATTCCTTTAACAAACTTTCTGAGTTCCAACCTGAGTCCTTCATAGGTTATGGGATGAAAAAAGAGAGAGAGGAAGATTTGGCCTACCTACCAGATTTAAAATTATACTTTGATGGCTTTTTGTCTGGTTTGGATGAAGGACCAGATGACCCTGAAGAGGCTATTCTATTTGGAGGGCCATGAATTGATAATATTTTGGGGTATGATCAAGCTCAGGTAAAAACACCTAGAATAATTTTTTTGTTAAGCACATCATTCTAACAGTTTAAATATAAAATAAGGCTCTCTCCCAATGACTTTGTTATCCCAAGATTGCTTTTTTTTTTTTAGAAAAGCAATGACAATCTGGCGAACCTACAGTGAAAGTTTAACAAACTTTCCTAATTCCAATCTTGAGTCCTTTCAGTAAAAGTCTGTAGAGATTCTCAGTCATCCAGGTCAGGGTCGTCCCAAAGGTGCTTTTTTTCAGGAGGCAACTGGACTTTGTTATTTTCTTGTGAAAACATTTTGCTTCTCATCCAAGAAGCTTGTTCAGCTCTGACAGGATAGTGGGGAATGGAAGGATTTATACTCCTTGCTGGTCATTTGCATCCTTTTAGAGGGTCTGTTGAAGCACTTGGAGGTTCTTCTGTGTCCTCAGGGTCACCTTAGTAGTACAAATGGTTCCTGTAGTCTGCAATTTTAATCTGGAAATCGATTTCTACTCCCACACCATTCAAAGGGTGTTCATCCCAAATTGTATAGCTAAAAGTCTGTAGAGATTCTTAGTCATCCAGGTCACAGTTGTCCCAAAGGTGCTTTTTCAGGAGAAAACATTGAAATATAAAGACAAGGAGATTGTGGTCCTGAAACAAGTACCCAGAAGAGTGAGAGAGATGACAAGAGAATACAGATTTTTGACCAAAATGCGACTTAAAAAAGAGGTGAATTATAGATGGCTGATTCCAGAAGGTTTAATGTTCACATGGCAAGAACAGAGACATAGAATTGACTCAACTGAGAAAGCTGAATCATTTTACATAGAATTTTTTGGAGGGAAAGAGGAAGAGGCAGAAAAAGAAATCTCACTAATTGAATTCCAAGAGGACTGCCAAATGGCAACTGAAAAAGAAGAAGGTGCAGTAGGTGGAAAGGTGGAAGCCAAAGAACAACGTGAACCAAGATCTACGAGAGCTGCTAAACCTAACTACAAAATATAATCATGGAAGAGAAAAAACTGATTACAATTAATATAAATGGACTTAACTCAGCTGTTAAAAGAAGGAAAACTTTCCATAAATTAGAGAAATTAAAATTTGATATAATCTGCCTACAAGAAGTACATATCAAAAAGCAACATGAACAACTGTTGATACAGCCAAAATTAGGGAAAATATTTACCTCTTTGACACAATACAAGAGAAGAGGAGTGGTTTTATACATTAAAGATATTATCCCAGCGAAATTGATCTATACTGATGACAATGGAAGAACACTAATGGTGGAAATAATGGACAATAATATGAAAACACTCCTGATTGCAATCTACGCCCCGAATGACAATCAAGAAGAATTTTATAAAAAAATTACACATGAAATTAATTGAACTGGACTATGCTAATATAGTTATGATGGGAGATTTTAATGGAATTGTAGATAATAAACTGGACTATATAGCACAGAAAACACCAAAGCAAAACAGAAAGACTCTCCCTAAATCTTTTTTTAAAATGGTAGATGAAATAAACTTAAAAGATACATGGAGAGAAAGAAATGCTAAAACTAAACAATACACCTTCTACTCAAATAGACATTTATCATGGTCTAGAATAGATATGATATGGATGTCAACCGAATTGTTAGATAATATTCAAGAAATAAATATTGAAACAAGTACTTGGGCAGATCACAATCCAATGACAATTAAATGGAAAGGACAAAGAAGAAGATCTAGATAGACGTTAAATAATACTATATTAAAGGAAAAAGACTTCACACGGTGGATGGAGAAAGAACTGGCTTTCTTCTTTAGAGAAAACAAAAAAGAAGATACATCAATCCAGAATGTATGGGATACAATGAAGGCATATGCCAGAGGCTTGATAATAGACTATACAAGGAAAAGAAATACCATGAAAAGACTAGCCTCTACGGCATTAGAGGATGAGTATAAAGGACTTGAAAAAGAGCTACAGAAAATGCCACAGAAAAAGGACATTAAGTTAAAAATGGATATAATCAAACATAAAATGGGTCTATTAGAAAAAGAAGAATTAGCACAGAAAATCAGAGGTGCTAAACAGAACTATTTTGAAGATGCAAATAAACCAGGTAGATGGTTAGCAAATAAATTAAGGGGAAAGAATCAAGGAAAATATTGCAATTAATAGATGACCAAGGCCAAGTTTGCTATGGTAGTAAAGAGAAGAAGGAAATCATACGAGACTATTATGGGAAACTATACACACAAGAGAATATTGATGAGAAAAGAGTTAAAACAGTATTTGCAGAATGCTAATTTACCCCAGATACCTAAAGAGATTGAAACAATGTTAGAAAGCAATATAACCATGATGGAGTTCACTGAAGCACTCAAGAAGCAAAATAATGGAAAGGCACCAGGCCCAGATGGACTTCCAGCAGAACTTTATAAAACACTACAAGAATCACTGAACTTTCCATTGCTAGAAGTTATGAAGTTATGTTAAAGAAAAAGATACCAAAATCATGGTCAGAAGCTTATATTACACATGTCCCAAAAGAGGAGGCCGATCCATTACAAATCAAGAACTATAGACCAATTTCCTTACTAAACGCAGATTGTAACATTTTTGCTTCAATATTGGAAGACAGACTTAAAAAATACTTAAACAATTTCATCCATCCTGATCAAAATGGATTTCTGCCAAAGAGACAAATTAAAGATAATATGAGAGTAACCTTGGACACTTTGGAAGACTATGAGGCACACCCTGAAAAACAAATGGCTTTGATATTTCTAGATGCACAGAAGGCATTTGATAATGTGAATTGGCGATTCATGTTATTACAACTGGAACAGATGGGCTTTGCTAAAAAAATTATTCAAGCAATAGAAGTTTTATATCATCAGCAAACGGCAAAGGTAATGATAGAGGGAGAACTGACAGACTATCGATATAAGAAAAGGAACAAGACAAGGGTGCCCACTGTCACCTCTGTTGTTTGCGTTAACCTTGGAAGTGCTAAAAAGAAATATTAGAGAAGAAAAGGATATAAAAGGGATGAAAATTAAACAGGAAGAATTTAAGTTGCAAGCATTCACAGATGATCTGGTTTTCATTTTAGAAGACCCACTAGAAACAGCATCAAAATTGATAGAAAAGATAGAGGCATATGGAAAAGTGGCTGGTTTGAAAATAAACAAAGATGAGACAAAGATCTTGACAAAGAATATGCTATCGAGACAAAAGGAAGAACTGGCAGATCTATTGAAAATTCAAGTCACGAATAAGATCAAGTACTTGGGGATACATTTGACAGCAAGATGCAGTGCACTAAAAGAGAATAATTATATCAAACTTAAGCAGCAGATAGCGTTAGATTTGGTGAAATGGGAAAATTGACAACTGTCATTAATCGGGAGAATATCAACAATCAAGATGAATATGCTACCCATAATTTTATATTTGTTCCAAACAATTCCAATTAGGCTTGGAAAAAAGATTGCTTTGAAGATTTAAATAAAATCGTGTTGAAATTTTTATGGCAAGGAAAGCAAGAATAAAGCTAAAGCTTTTGCAAGATGCTAGAATAAGAGGAGGACTTGGTTTGCCTAATTGGGAGTTGTATTACCAAGCTACAAATTTGATGTGGGTTAAGGAATGGATAACATTAAGAAACACTGGATTGTTGACATTAGAAGGACATGATCTGTTGTTGGGGTGGCATGCTTTTCTATGGTATAAAGGAACTAAATCACAGGGGTATTTTAGAAGACATTATATATGGGAGTCTCTGTGGTTAAATTGGGAGAAGACTAAAAGAAATGCTATTTGAAAATTCCAGTCTGTCTATTAACTATTGAAGCATTTTCTTATCCTATAATATACAAAAAGGAACAAACAGATATGGTGTGAAATATTGAATGAAAAGGGTGAACTTAAATCTATACAAAAATTAGAGGAACAAGGTATAAAGATG
>NW_020769611.1:59078-83765 GCF_900518735.1 Pseudonaja textilis
CAAGAATAGCAAGAATGTTCAAGAACAAATTGGAAAAATGTTGGAAATGTCATCAGACACCTGGCTCATATTACCATATGTGGTGGACTTGTGCGGATGCTAAAAAATATTGGACTAAAATCCACACGTGGTTGGAAAAAATGACAAAAAAAGCATATAGATTTGAAACCAGAGATATTTTTATTGGGAATTTTCCCTGAAATATATAGTAAAGACTTGAAATACCTGATTGTAAATGTATTAACAGCGGCTAGGATTGTATTTGCTAAAAACTGGAAAAATGAGAAAATACCATCACAGGAGGAAGTCATTAAGAAAATATTGGAATGTGCTGAAATGAGTAGATTGACATTTGAAATCAGAGAACAAGATTATAAACAATTTTATAAAATCTGGGATCTATTCTATCAATGGTTAGAAAATAAAACATGGTAATGAAATATGTAGATTCTTAGAAAATAATAAATATATAAAGATGTATTCTTTTCTTATTACATCTACAAAATGATTGTAGGATAGATTTGAGATGATATGAACTGTCACAAAACAATTTAAGTAAAATGTGATTATTTCGTAAAGCATGAATGAATAAAAGTATAGTCAAATGATTAACAATATTAATGTATTTAACACTTGATTGAAAATATGAGAATATATATACAATGTAATTGTAATTGAAGACTACAAAATGGAAGCACAAAACAATTTGTAAACCAACCGGCACACTGTATATATATATGGAAGATGGCTTGATGTTTTTATGTTTTGTTTGTCTATGTTCGTCTTAAAAGCCAATAAAAATTAAAAAAAAAAGAATTGGGCCCAGGCTTAATAAGTCATAACCACAATCATTGCTATTGTGATTCTGCTGGACAACTGGGCGAGACGAGCAACTCGCTAGGCCTCAGCCCAGAGACCGGCCGCTGTTACCGTGGTAACTGCGTGACTCCTCCCCACTTTTCCTTTGGTCCAGGAGCTTCGCGGCCTTTGACCTGCCCAGAAAGTAGCTTCCCCAACGGACTCAGCGACTAAAGCACCAATCAGGGCATTTGTAACGTGAAGGACTTATCCAATCAGGGGAAGCCTCGCAGGGGCGGACGCTTTCATCCCATTCTGCCCTTCGCCGTAGCCCAATGTTTGCTGTACTGAATACACTTTGGCGTTTTTACCACTCATCCAGCCAATAAACCGCCCCAACCGTTTATTTATCTTCCCCCAGTCGGCTTGCCCAATTGGCTACTAGGAAACCCCGCCCCTGGCTTAAGCACCATTGGTTCTCGTGTGCGAGGGAAGCAAAAAAAAAAAAAAATCTACCTCAGTACGCCTTTCTGAGCCCCTTAGCGAATCAGCGGGAACGTCACTGCAGAAGGCCGCCTCCCAGACGAAGATCACCCAATCGCCGTTCGGCTTTTCCCATCGGGACCCACCCCGTTTTTTGACACGCTTCATCTTTCCTCCTCATCCTTTCAGCCAATCCGCGGGGTCGACGCTCCTGCGCACGCATGCTGCGCCCCCCCCCCTCCGCGAGCCGAAGGTCCTGGAGGGGAGCGGTGTCAGACGCCATCTTAGAATCGCTGCTGTTCCTGCTTGTGGCCGCGTCTGAGGAGGGAGCGAAGCGCTTCGGAGGCCGACTGGACGGGAAAAAACCGCCGGGTCTAGCGGCCAAAGGGGGGAGGGAGGTGAGTGAGTGACTTAAGAGGATGAAAAAGAACCCAAAACAACACTGCCTGAGGCGGTCAAGGCATCGAACGGGTAACGGCGTTGACGTCATTCCGCGGGCGTTAACGTCAAACGGGAAGGAGGCTTAGAATTCCCACGAGGGCTCCGAAAAGGAGGGGAGGTACAGCGGGCGAAAGGGGCGTGGCCCGGCCCCTGGGGCACCTTTTAGGTTTGGCCTTCCCGGAAGTGTGTTTTGGGGGGGAGGGGCCGGTGGGCGGAAGGGGCGCAGCTGGAGTGGGGCAGGTAGCTGACGAGAGGAAGCCTTGGACTGGGAACATGGCAGGAAGGGTTCCCTGATCCATGTGGCGCTGCTTTTCTACCCATAGGTGTGCTGGTGGTTCGTTGCTTTTATAGTTTGGGCGAGGCAGGCCTCCAGGGAGAAAGCCAGGACACTGTGGGAGTGAGGAAGGAGAGGTAGGTGCCATAATTGGAGGCCCATCAGCTAAAGCACCGTTTCTCAACCTTAGCCGGTTGAAAATGGGTGGACTTCCAACTCCCAGAAATCCCCCAACCTATATAGCTGGCTGGGGAATTCTGGGAGTTGAAGTCCACCCATCTTCAGGGGGACATGGTTGAGAAACAAAGGGATAAGGAAGAAGCCACAGCCCCTTTGAGGCTGAGGGTTGGGGAAAATGGGATAGAAATCTGCTGGGGGAGGGGAGAGAGATGCTAAAACGGGAGGAAAATTCAGAATGACTGAATGACAGCATTGGAAGGGACCTTGGAGGTAGTCTAGTGGTCCAACCCGCTGCTCAGACAGGGGACCCTAAACCAGTGTTTCTCAACCTTGGCATCTTTATGATGGTTGGACTAAATATGCTGGATACATATGTATGCATATATGCATATATACATGCACACGCATACACAATCACAGAGACTGCTCTGTACACACACACACACACACACACACACACAAGAGAGAGAGAGAGAGAGAGAGAGAGTATTATGCTGACTGGGAAATTCTGGGAGTTGAAATCACCCATCTTAAAGTCACTGAAATGGAGAAACATTGCCCTAGACCAGTGGTTCCCAAACTTTTCACCATGGACCCCCTATAAATACTTTTTGTGGCCATGGACCCCTAAGACTTAACTCAAGATTTAAATCATAACATTTGTTCATGCTTTTCCACTCCCCCTGTGATGACATTATGGTCCCCTAGGGGTCTGTGGACCACAGGTTAAGAACCATTGCCCTAGACTATTCTGAAATGGTTATTCAGCATGGCCTTGCCTTACTGAAGAGTTGTTCCTTGGTCTGGTCTTTGCTTGGGGTCTTCCATTGCAGGTTTACTCATTTTGCTTAATAGAGCTTATTTCCAGATGAACTATTTCCTGATAAAACTTCCTCTAGGAAAAAAACCCCATAGTCCAATTGGCTTTTGAAAAAAGCACCTTTGAGACAACTATGACCTGGATGACTGAGAATCTCCACAGACACTTTTTTCCAGAGAATTTTGAGATCTTAACAAAGTAAAATTGCCCTGATTCTGCTGTGTTTATGCCCAGAACAGTGGTCAGCTGTCATCTTTGCAGAGTCCTTGAAGTTGCATTTATGTCATTCTTGTTTTTTAATTGGATAATAAGTGAGTGGATTCTTCAGTAAGCTTAACATGGAGTAAGAGTCTAAAGGCATGGAAATGGCTTAGGGCAAGAAAATGAAATTGGTTTCAACCCTGTTTGCTTGCTTTCAGAAATCTAGAATCCTGTGTCTTGTTAGGAAAAGCTTGTGGTGTGAGATTATCTGGGCTTGAATGCATGTGTGACTTCCTCAAACAAAGCCTAATAAACAAGGAAGTTGTGTGGATATTGTTAAGAATGTAAGTCACCTAACAGGTGGGTTGGAAAACATATAAACCAGGATAGACATTTTAATACTATATCTCTTTAAGGGAATGCTAAAATTGTAATTGGGTGTGGTTCCTCAAACCACCATAAGATGGAGCGAGAAACCTGGGTTGTCCTGTTGTTGTTGCTGAGAGAGTGTTCCTGCATTTCCCTATTGATTATTGACTAGTTGTTCTTGGATTTGATGGAAGTCTGTTACTGAGCTGTTTTTGATACTGGACTTTGTTATTTGGATTATCCCTGGACTGAAAACTGACTGCTTTAACTGAATGACTTGGACTGCTTGTTTGGACTTTGCTTAAACATTTATTGGAAATAAAAACCTACATTTTACAATACAGTGTATCTGTGTGGTGGTTGTGTGTTATTTTTCACTATCACTACATCTCCCTGTGTGCGCTCATTCTCCTAACGGGGAATTACCTCAACAGATATGCTCTAGTAAAGTAAATTCCATGAACTGAGGGCAGTAATTTGGACGCTTCAGGATAATAAACTCAGTGGGCTTGGATGAATGTGTTATAATACTGGCTTATAAAATCTGTTGTTTTGTTTTTTGGATCTCAAAAAGGATTCTTAACCTGGAAGTTGGAGCAAAAGGATCTTGGGGGGAGGGAGGTAGCAAGATGAAATTTTAATTAGAATTGGAGGCGTACAAGTTTCCAGTTTTTTTTCCAGAAGTGTTGAAAATATTTCAGATCTATTGGACCTGAAGGCTGTTAATGTGTTTTTAGAGTGTACTTGTTTTTATTATTTTCCTAAAATTTGGCAATTTGGAATTTTGCATAGAATATGAGTGTTTGCAGCAAGAAAATAGGAAGAGAAGCTTCTTTGCATTTTGCAGTTTTAAGTCAATAAATCTGAATATAATGCCCTCTTTGGATAAAGCTCGGTTGGATTTCATTTGCATTTCAAAAGGCTTCTTGTGTCTGTAGGGAACCTTACTATGTGCAGAGAACTACAGGTGGCTGATTTCAACAATCCACATCTCATTTTTGTCAGTTTTCCACAATTTACATGATTTAAACCAATGGTGAACCTCTGTGTTTATGAGCCTGTAAGTTAAAAAAACTTTGCGGTCCCTGTGACCTGCCCATTGGAAAATTTAAAAACCCATTTGTAGTGTTTGCTTTTTCAGTAGAATGCACAGTATGTACTTTCAGAGCTCTCATTGTAAAAAAAAAAAAAGATTAGGGCATTTTGAAGAAAAAAAATGAGTATCTTGCTGTTATGTCTCACCTTTACAAAGGAGGTAAGAAGTCCAAATTCCAATTGAATACAAACAAACAAGCAAATCCAGTAATTATAGAGTTAACTCCTTGAGCCAATAAAGTTCTTGGCAGTCTCACACAGGCTGTCTGCCAAGTCCGACAAGAAAGCAGGAATATAAATCACACAAGCTATCAACACAGAATAATCCGGAGCGCCTCTGAATAAGTCACATGTCCCGTACGAAACTCTCAGCGAACACACCCACTTTTATTCCCTGTGCGGTGAGTCAGTCCCTCAGCTCAGTCTCTGATTCGTCCCTTCCTCCTGCGTTGCAGCTCACACTTTTGCCTGCGACGCTGCCTCGCATCAAGCCAGCATTCCTCTGCTTGATTCTCAGAGACTCTGATATGCTCTCCTCCTTTTCCTGATTAGCCTCAGGTTTTCCTTCTCGGTTATCTGCCAACACCTGAGGCACAATCAGGGAGGAAGGCATTGCTGAAGAGGAAGGTCCTGGGGAGGAAGGCATTTCCAAATCCTCCTCTTCTCCATTGTCCAAGTCTTCATCCTCTAACAATGCAGGCTCAAACCTCAGAGCCACAACATCTTGCTATACTTTCTAATATGTGTTGTCTTTATTGCTAGATATTGTCAGGGTTTTTAAACAAATTTTTGGTTTGGTCAAATTGTTAGGAGATGAAGAGATGAATTTCGCACTTACATTCCAGTAAATTTCCCTTTATTTTAGAATAAGTAGCAACTGAATCCTTTTATAGGTAACACAGAGTGGGAAGAAACCATCAGAGTAAAATGTACAGTTCCTGATAACCTCTAGGGCAGAGTTCCATAACAGTTATCCTGTTATATTCTTATTTTAGAAAGATGAGCAGTCTTGAGACTTTGTGGAAGGAGGAATGTAAAGGGTTTGCCCTTGGAAATTGAAATAAGCTTTTTAGAAACTCCCACACACTTATACAGCAACTTGCAAATGATAGCAATCTCCTTTATTCAAAATAACATTTGTAGTGGTGCTGTGGTAGGTGGCTTGGCTCTCTTCTGGGAGGCCTTCAGGCACTGTTTTCCCAGTGGGAAAGAGAAAAAGTTCAGGGAAAGAAAGGTGAGTTGACAGAGAAAACTAGACTTGCATTGGCATCTGTTGAAAAGGTTCTGTGAAAGATGCAGAAATGAACAGATTGATTCCTTCTGCTTACAACATTTTGGAGCAGTGGTTCTCAACCTGTGGGCTGCCATGTCGTCTCAGGGGATCCACAGAGGCTTTTGAAGTGTTACAATTTAAATCTTAAGTCTTGGGGGTCCATGGCCATAAAAGGTATTTAAAGGTGGTTCATGGTGAAGAAAAGATTGAGAACCACTGTTTTGGAGGCTTCCTGGCCTGTCTTGAACTTGTTTTAGCAAGGTATTTGAAATGCCTTGTTCTGTTTGTCTTAATATCAGCATCAATTAGTGCTCTGATCTGCAGGTACTTATGGTGGTGTTACAAATTAGATTTCTCTTGTTTATAGCAATTTTATTTATGCTATAACACTGGGGTCCCCACACTTGTGGGCCATGACCCACTACCTGTCTTTGGCCTAGTCATAACTGGGCCTTACGAGTGGTTGGCTGGTGTGTGCACACACAGCCCCACTTGTGCATCGTGGAGGATTGCCCCACTCGTGTGAGCGTCGCAACCACTTGTGACCCCACTCGCGTGCGCACATACCTGCCCCCCCCCAAAAAAATCTTCTTTCCCCCCTTCCACTTTGGGCCACCAACCCAGAAAGGTTGAGGAACTCTGATATAACATACCCAAAAATACAGAAGCAAAAAGGAGGAGAAATAGGGAAGGGAAAGGCATGGTAAAGAATGGGAAACAAGAAAGAAAAGGTACAAATTAGATTTCTCATGCTGAGCTACTAAAAAAGCTCCCTGTTTCTGAGCTGGTCAGTGAGAGGGCAGAATAAGTTTAGGAAAGGGCCAAAATTGTTGTGAAATCTTCCTACAAGTGAGCAGAGAGTAGTTTTGCTCCTGTTTTGAGTTAGTGAAATCAGTGGGCTTATATCAGTTACAATCCTGCAGGTTATACATGTTTATAACTAGGATTGGGCCAAACAGGAGAACTCTTAGAAATGTTCTTTTTTGCCCCCAGGATGGCAAAGTCCAGAAGGGCAGTGTTGCCTTCCTAGTTTTTCTCAATCTTAACAGCTTTTTTAGGATATGTGGACTTCATCTCCCAGAATTGCTGGGATTTTTAAAGACTGGGGAATTCTGAGAATTGAAATCCACACATCCTAAAGTTGCCAAGATTGAGAAATACTGCATTCCCAAATAATCAGCTTGGCAATCTCTACTTAGTTTCCAAAGTTCTGTAAAAATAACTGCAGGTTTGAATAAAGTTGTGGAAGTCTGAAACGTTATTGCAAGATATTGATTTTTTTTCACCCAGCAAGCAAGCTTCCTTCCTTCCTTCCTTCCTTCCTTCCTTCCTTCCTTCCTTCCTTCCTTCCTTCCTTCCTTCCTTCCTTCCTTTAAAAAAAGGAAGATTCTCATAACTTTCATGTAACTTTAGCAAGTAGTTTGCTCTGAAATAGTGGAGAAAAAGGAAGCAAAGGCCAATTGTGATAAATGATCGTTTCCTTCATGTAAAAAGCTGGCGGATGATTAATTTGAAGGGGGTGGGGTTTTCTTCTTTGCTGGATACATATTCCAGAGGGTTCCAGACAGGTGGTTTTAGAGCACAATTCCAGTCCAGAGTGTAGAACATCTTGTCTCCAGGCAACATAGATGGCCCAGCTCCTGTTCCATATTCCACTCCTCAAATCCATGCAGGCCTCTCTTTCTCTTCCAGGCTGACCAACTCCTTTGCCTGCTAGACCTGCTTCTCCACCAGCTACTCCTGTGCCTCGGGGTGGTGGGGAGCCCACCCATTTGGGCCAGCCATGGATCTAGCGTTCCCCAATCCATCCCGGGATCCTGTGAGTATCCAGCTTTCCCTTTTGTTTGGAGAAGATGGCACAGTGGCGGTTTCCACCGGGAAGCTCTTATCTTTTTTATTCTTCTCTTTCTCTTTCTCCTTATTCATAGACCCAAGAAGATGGCATGGCCTCCGACGACTTTGACATTGTGATAGAAGCTATGCTGGAGGCCCCATACAAGAAAGAGGAAGTGAGGATATTAAAAATCAGAAACAAGTTAAACCTGTGGGGAAAGTATTACTGTGTTGTATTTTGCCAGGAGTCCAAAGATAATGATAAAAGCAGTGTGTCAGCTGCCATCTTATGCTTGCTATGAAGAGACAGACTGCCATGAACTGTGGGGAGAAGGAATGAAGGAGGGAAGGCTTTGGGGGGAAATGAAAGTAAGCCCTGTATCTCCAGGAGATGCTGCCTCAAGGTCACCCAGCTGGAAGGAGGAGGGGACCGCATACCAAACTGCACTTGGATTGTCCATTATGAAAACATCTTGCCTGACTTTATAGAAGAACATTGTTGAGTCTAGTCTTCTACCTGTCTAAGAAATCCCCCCCTCCCAAATTCCCAGGCACTAAATGTGGCAGCCTTGAAGCTTCTAAGTAAAATATGGCTTCCAAGGCTGACATTGGGTTACACCGGGTTGGGCAATGAGAGATAGTTAAGGGAGGACAAAGGAGAACTTGAGGGTTTTGGCACGTGATTCTCAGTTCTGGCTTTGCAATACTGCAATATCCTTGACCGCTAATAAAACTATACTTTTCTCAACAAATGGAGCCAAGGATTGTTTATATATAGAGGTTTAAGTTATGGCAGGTTTGACACAATGTAATTCAAGATTCAAGTTTTCAAAATATTGTTCAGTTCCTTAATCCAGATCTGGCATTCTTTCAATTTCTCCTCAAAATATAAGTACCTTCCTTTTTTTAGCAGAAAAAGAAAAAAAGTGTAGAAATTTATTTCTGTAATTTGTATAAGATAAAATAAGATGGCTGCTCTTTTTCTGCTGAATTGAGCCTCAAATAGGTTTTCATTAATTAAAGCTGGTCCAGCTTGTGCCTCCCAGACACCCCATCTCACTTCCAAGCTGAGCAAAACTCTCTTAGAGGCTGGCAGAGGATGAAGAGGAAGACTGATGGGGGGGTGGGGGGGGACTCCCAGTCTTGCTGGTCTCCATTTACTTGGAAGTCAGCCTCAAAATCAGTTAACAGGCAATCCTCAACTTAGGACCACAATGCAGTCCCAAATATCTGTTGCTAAGCGAGATGGTTAAGTGAGTTTTGTCCCATTTTATGACCTTTCCTGCCACCGATGTTAATTGCATCCCTGCAGCTGTTAAGTGAGTAACACAGTTAAGTGAATCTGGCTTTCCCAATGACTTTGCTAGTTAGAGGGTCACAAAAGGGGAATCACATGACCCCAGGGCACTGCAACCATCGTAAATATGAATCAGTTGCCAAACATCTGTATTTTGATCACGTGACCCAGGGGATGCTGCAACAATCATGTGAAAAACGGTGATAAATTACTTTTACAGTGGCATTGTAGCTTTGGTCAATAAACAAATGCTTGTAAATCAAGGATTACCTATATTGCAAATATAGGTTTCTCCCTTTCAGTGTTCGCCGCTTGTGCCAGCTCCATTCTCTAGTCCCTGTAACCATATAGTCCTGAGTGTTGTGCAAAATATTGTGTTTTAAGGACGATATTCACTCCAATGTCAAAAGACTGTTTAATCTGCATTAATCCAGCTCCAAACTCTTATATATTAATATTTATTGGAGACACAATCTCTCTGTTGTCCCCCTTATTCTCAGTAACAGAAAAAAAATGAGAATATTGAGAGATGATGTGGGGTGTTATATCTAAGCTGGGCTAAAGTGACTGGATGATTCAATCCTTTTTTTGCTTCTAAAAATGAGTACTGAAATTTCTAAGGAACACACGAAAAAAGGAGGGCGCCCTTTGGAGGTTGGAGATCAGGATTCTGCCCTCCACGTTGCAAATGACAATTTAAGTCTGCTTCTAGAATTCTCTTTGTATCACTTTGTACCTGCTAGGTAGCAGAATCATGCTGCTAGTTGACGTCGTGTTTGTTTAAGTGGAAAAGGGAATCTGTGTTTCTGTGCCTGCTTTCTCACTGTGCCTCTTTCCTGCTGAATCCACTCTTCTATGAGGAGGAGAGCCGTGGTAGTGCAGTGGTTAGAATGCAGTACTGCAGGCTACTTCTGCTGACTGCTGGCTGTCTGCAATTTGGCAGTTCAAATCTCACCGGCTCAAGGTGGATTCAGCCTTCCATCCTTCTGAGGTTGGTAAAATGAGGACCCAGATTGTTGGGGACAAGATGCTGACTCTGTAATCCACTTAAAGAGGGCTGTAAAACACTGTAAAGTGGTATATAAGTGCTATTGCTATTTTTCTTTCAGGCCCAGCCAGGACCCTCAAAGCCACCAACTGACCCCGCCACAGGCCAGGTAATGTCCAAAAAACCAAAGGGGATAAAATAGGGAAGGAGCTGGAGGACTACAATCTAACCTCCTTTCTCTCTTTGTTAGCTGTCTCTGGAGGAACAAGGAAACGAAGCAAAGAAGGACACCGCCCCCACCAGCAGCAATGGGGAAAGCAGCAGGTGAGCCGCAAGTGCTGTGTGGTTTCCCTCCCTTCACTTCCCCTCCCTCAGCATGGCTCTCATTTCTGGCTTGCTTCCTCCTTCACAGCAAAAAGAAGAGGAGTCGTAGCAGGAGCCGTGACCACAGGCACAGGTAGGAATGGTCCTGAAGAGAGCACAGAAGAAGTGGGCAGGCCCTGGCTGGGGTTGACGTAGAAGCAGAGGGGATCCCCACATAAGGAAGCTAACACAGGACCTTGCTTGTGACAGTGTGCTGGGAATTCTGGGGAGAGTGGATGGGAGAGGGGAAATGCTTTGGGGAAAGCAAAAGTAACTGCTGTATCTCCCCGCAATGCTGCCTCAAGGTCATGTGGCTGGGAGAAGGTGGCAGCTGCAAACCAACCTACTCTTGAACTGACTTATCTGAAAACATCTTGCTTAAGTCTGTTTAGTCACAGGTGCCAATTAGCGATGGGAGGCAGTTAAATGAAGGAAAAGTTGAACTTAGGGATTTGGGCGGGCAATTCTCAGTTCTGGCTATACATTACAGGTAGCCCTTGAGGTAACGACCAAAATTGAGCCCCAAATTTATGTTGCTACAAGAGGGAAATTTGTTAAGTGGGTTTTGCCCCATTGTATGACTTTTCTGACTGCAGTTAAGTGAATCACTGCACTTGTTGAGTCAGTAACACAGTTGTTAAGTGAATCTGGCTTCCCCATCGACTTTGCTTATCAAAAGGTCGCAAAAGGGGAATCACATGACCCCAGGACACTGTGATCGTCAGAAATATGAACCAGTTGGCAAGCATCTGAAATTTGATGACATGATCGTGGGGAATGCTACAAAGGTCATAACTATGAAAAACGGCCATTAGTCCCTTTTTTCAGTGTCGTTGTAATTTTGAACAGTCACTAAGTGAACTGTTGTAAGTTGAGAACTACCTGCACTGTGTTTGGCAAAAGCAAAGACAAAACATTTGCCACCACTGCAAAAAAGAAAAAGGTCATAAAATTGGGTTGCCCCCATGATTAAATTGCAACCTTTATGACCTGTGGCTGTAATTTGCAGACTCCATTTTGTGGCCTATCAGCGGCAGGCCCCTCCAGCAGCCAAATTGAAGGAGGAGGAGGCGTGGGAGTCAGGGTCAGCATCAGGGCAACCTGAGTTCCGAGGGGGAAGAGGGAATGGAGCTGGCAGAGAGACAGAGGCGGAGCCTGGGCCGTCTGTCAGCCCTCAGATGGAGAGTCAACAGCTCCCAGGTCTGGAGGTGGCTGATGAGGAAGAGGAGGCACAGCTGGGTCCAGTGCCTGACGCACGGATGCACAGAAGGCAGAGGAGAGCACTGGAAATCTATGGGCCGATCCTTGTGACGGAAGAGCCACCACTGCTAGCGAGGCCCCACCCTAGTTCTGGGGATAAAAGGCAGGGGGCGGAGATGAATAGATGTGACAGACAACTATTCATCTCCTGGCTGGACATACTTGTTAGCCTGCGGTGAGAGAGACATTTTACCGGGGCTGTTGGTGCTCCTAATAAAGGAATCTTTGAGTTCACTTCAAAGGGTTTGTTGTGTTTGGGGATCTGGGTCAGAACAGTTTTTCTCTGCTGACCATCGACCAGCACTTGGGGGGATTAAACCCTCCTGATCTGGGAGGGGCCATTAAAATGAAATATACAGGCTGTCCTCGACTTACAGCCACAATTGAGCCCAACACTTCTGTTGAATAGATGTGGCAGACAACTAATTCATCTCCCTGTCGGCCAGACTTCTTAGCCTGCAAGAGAAACTTTTTACTGGGGCTGCGGGCATTCCTAATAAAGGAATCTTTTGAATTCATGTCAGTGGGTTTGTCGTGTTTGGGGAGCTGGGTGAGAACACTCCATTAACAGTTGTATGCCAAGGACTACCTATGTTTAAGATTTATTTTTTTTTACTATGGTTTCTATGGCTGTTGGTTTTAAAATGCCTGTTAAATTCCCTATTTAATAAATGGGAAACCTGTCACACATCATTCCAGGATTTGTTGTTGCTCAAAGGGTTCTGCTTTCCGAGGTTTCTGATTCTTAAGTTTTGGGCTAAACGGAGACCTAGTTCACTCAATAATCCAGTTGCAGGGAAAATGCCAAAAGCAACATTTCACCAACCTACCCCTGATGCAAAATCTGATACGGTTGATCTTTCTAGCCATAGTCGGGACCGAGACCGTCATCGTAGACGCAGCCGGAGCCGGGATCGCCGCAGCCGTCATAGGAGCAGAAGCCGCCATCGGAGCCGCAGTCGGGATCGTAATAGGCGAGCCAGCCGATCTTGGAGCCGAGAACGCTGGCGGGAGGAAAGAGTCCGCTACCGCAGCCCACCTCCCCCAGGGTGAGAAGGAAGGAAACAAGGAAACACCATCTGGGCCTGATCATAGTATGGTTTTCCTAGATTAGATGGAAACCAATCAAGGAGAGAAGCAACCTAGAACTAAGAAGTTTCCTGACAGGGAGAACAATCAGTGGAATAGCTTGCCTCCAAATGTTGTGGGTGCTCCATTGCTGGAGTTTTCAAGAAGAGACTGGACAGCCATTTGTCCAGAATGGGATAGAGCAAGGGTCTCAAACTGAAGACCCGCAGGCTGAATCCGGCCCATTGGGTGCTTAGATCCGGCCCAGGGGCCACTCTGGAAACAGCGGACCAGCCTGCGGTGCCTCTGCCAGTGAAAATGGAGCTTGGGAAGCTGTGCACGGCCCCCTCATGTTCCATTTTTGGCTGCAACAGCCTTCTGCAACCCTCTGCCAGCGAAAATGGAGCTTGGGGGGGTGCGTGCGTGTGTCCCCCCACCCAGCTCCATTTTGGCTGCAGGAGGCTGTAAGCGGCCAAAAACAGCCCCCAGGGGGTGGCAGAGGGCTAGTAAAACAAACGAAAAGCAGAACAAAACAAAAGGAGAAATGTTTCCTCTTTTTCATTTGAGCATCCAAGAGACAGGAAAGAAGAAAGGGAAAGGAAAGACAAAAAGGAAAAATGGGAAGAAAGCAAGGAAGGAAAAAGAAGGAAAGGGGAAGGAAGGAAGCGAAGGAAGGATATTATGAGAGGGAGGGAGGGTCTGAGGGAAGTCCTGCCTTAGCACTTGGCCACAGGTGCCCCTAACATGAGTGATGTTGAGCTGGCCCCGCTCCCTCCCGCCCCGCCCCCTCGAGGTCAAATGATGCGGCCCTTAATGAAATCAAATTTGACACCCCTGCAATAGGGTCTCCTGCTTGAACTGGGGTTTGGACTATAGAAGATCTCTAAAATCCTTTCCAAAGTAGAAGTCTGTGTTCGACAAATGGTGATCTGAAACCACAACCCAGGAAAGGGAATTGAAGGTGGGGCCTTCTGGGATTTTACTCGTTCTGCAGTTCCTAGCCTCCCAACTTGGCAAATGTTTTGCAGTGTGAATGTGTAAAACTTGCTCATTCACTTAGGGAGTGTTTGCAGAACTACCAAATACTCTTGTTTCTTCTCGGATCCATGCCACTACGGGCATTGGTTGGGAGTTTCCGAAGGAGATTGTCTAAATTGATGTAGTTCGAGATGGTGGAGCTCTTCCCTCACAATCAGCAGGCTGCGAGTTCGATCCTAGGTAGAGGCAGATACAGGTGAAACTCAAAAAATTAGAATATCATGCAAAAGTTCATTTATTTCAGTAATGCAACTTAAAAGGTGAAACTAATATATGAGATAGACTCATTACATGCAAAGCAAGATAGTTCAAGCCGTGATGTGACATAATTGAGATGATTATGGCTTACAGCTCATGAAAACCCCAAATCCACAATCTCAGAAAATTAGAATATTACATGCAATCAATAAAACAAGGATTGTACATAGAACAATATCGGACCTCTGAAAAGTATAAGCATGCATATGTACTCAGTACTTGGTTTGGGCCCCTTTTGCAGCAATTACTGCCTCAATGCGGCATGGCATGGAAGCTATCAGCCTGTGGCATTGCTGAGGTGTTATGGAAGACCAGGATGCTTCAATAGCGGCCTTCAGCTCTTCTGCATTGTTCGGTCTCATATCTTTCTCTTGGCAATCCCCATAGATTCTCTATGGGGTTCAGATCAGGCGAGTTTGCTGGCCAATCAAGCACAGTAATCCCACGGTCATTGAACCAGGTTTTGGTGCTTTTGGCAGTATGGGCAGGTGCCAAGTCCTGCTGGAAAATGAAGTCAGCATCCCCATAAAGCTCATCTGCAGAAGGAAGCATGAAGTGCTCCAAAACCTCCTGGTAGACAGCTGCGTTGACCCTGGACTTAATGAAGCACAGTGGACCAACACCAGCAGATGACATGGTTCCCCAAATCAACACAGACTGGAAACTTCACACTGGACTTCAAGCATCTTGCAGTGTGTGCCTCTCCATTCTTCCTCCAGACTCTGGGTCCTTGGTTTCCAAATGAGATGCAAAAGTTGCTCTCATCAGAAAAGAGGGCTTTGGACCACTGAGCAACAGACTAGGTCTGTTTTTCTTTAGCCCAGGTATGACACTTCTGACGTTTGTTCAGGAGTGGCTTGACAAGAGGAATACGACATTTGAAGCCCATGTCCAGGATCCGTCTGTGTGGTGGTCCCCAACACTTTTGAATGGCCTTTTCCTGACAAACCTCTCCAGGCTGTGATTATCCCTGCTGATTGTGCACCTTTTTCTTCCACACTTTTCCCTTCCACATAACTTTCTATTAATGTGCTTTGATACAGCACTTTGGGAACATCCAACTTCTTTTGCAATTACCTTTTGAGGCTCTCCCTCCTTATGGAGGGTGTCAGTGATGGTTTTCTGCACAACTGTCAGGTCAGCAGTCTTTCCCATGATTGTGATTCCTACTGAACCTGACAGACCATTTAAAGGCTCAGGAACCCTTTGCAGGTGTTATGGCTTAATTAGCTGATTAGAGTGGGACACTTTGAGCCTAGAATATTGAACCTTTTCACAATATTCTAATTTTCTGAGATTGTGGATTTGGGGTTTTCAAGAGCTGTAAGCCATAATCATCTCAATTATGACACATCACGGCTTGAACTGTCTTGCTTTGCATGAGTATCTCATATATTAGGTTCACCTTTTAAGTTGCATTACTGAAATAAATGAACTTTTGCATGATATTCTAATTTTTCGAGTTTCACCTGTATTTCTCTCTCTGGGCACAATGAGAATATATCTGCTGAACAAAGCTCTGCATTGGCAACAGGAAGGGCAACCGGCTATTAACCACTCTGCTAGCTCCATTCAGTTGCCCAGTCTTCACCCTGCAAGGGATTACGGGGTCAGTAAATGACGAACAACAACATTATTTGGGGGAATTAACCCCCCAAAAGGGGACTTGCGACCCGAATTAAATGTTCTCAATGGACGGGAACCTCATGTGACCAAATGTGGGTTACATGGCCATATTCACAGTCATTTCCAGCAACCTCTGGTCAAGAAACCATGTTTTACAATGCTTTGTCCAAAAACTGGCATTTTGGCAGGTTTTTTTGCAAAACTGCATCCACAGCAAAGCATTGATTTGCTTTACGATCGTAGCAAAAAACCATAGAATCAAGTCAGTCAATTAACCGACCTGTTTTAACAGCCATTATGCCATGTGACCATAATGGACAGGCTCGGTTACGGTGATAGGTCGAGGGCTTATATCTGCAGTGATAACCTCATTATGCCATGATGATAAGCCAGGCCAGTCATGCTGTGTAAGTAACCCTTGCGGTGATTGTGTTGCTGCTGCTGAAGTTGTGATCTGGGCTTGTGTTCTGTTTCCCCACAGACGACGGTTTGGGCACAGCAAGAGTCCCTTGTTCCGAGAGAAAAGCCCCCTTCGGTGAGTATTGCAACATGGATGAGGGTGATGACTGAGAGGATTCTTAACGTGCCTCATCTCCCCAACATCCAATTCTGGGTCTGAATCACTCCCCTTGTCTCCCAACACAGGGAGCCTCTGGGCAGCTTGAGCCCCGAAGAACGTGACGCCCGCACTGTCTTCTGTATGCAACTAGCTGCCCGTATCCGCCCTCGAGACCTTGAGGATTTCTTCTCGGCTGTTGGCAAGGTCATATTCCCCCTCCCTTCTCCCTGGCTTTGGCAAATTCTTACTTTGCCCCAAGCGAGGGTGGGTTTCTGACTTCTGGCCCATTCTGGTGCTTAGTTCCCACCAACCTAGCTAGCACAGTCCATGATTACAATTAACTGGACTAGTGGGTACCTCAGTCTGGTTTTATCCTTAGTTTGGCCTAGTGGTTATGGCGCTAGAGAACTGGAGATCATGAGTTCTAGTTCCATTTTAGACACAAAAGTTGTCTGGGCGAATCAGCAGGAGACGGTGAGTTCTAGACCCACCTTAGGCACGTAAACCAGCTTGGTGACTGGACTAATCATCAGGAGACTGGGAGTTCTAGTCCTACCTTAGGCATGAAAGCCGGCTGGGTGACTTTGGGCCAAATACCAGGCGATTGGGAGTTCTAGTGCCACCTTAGACAAGAAAACTGGCTGGGCTACTGGGCCAAACACCAGTTCTACTCCCATTTTAGGCACGAAAGCCAGCTAGATGACTTTGGGCCAGTCACACACACTCAGCCCAGTGTTCTGACCTAGGCTTTCCTAAAAAGCACTAAGCAGACTTTTTGTCCCTGCAAAACCCCTTTTATTAAACAAAGGTGAATTTCTTGCATTCACATTCAGCCAATGGCCTGGCAAACAGTCTTTCAAGGGTGTAATTAGGAGCAAAGACCTTATCTAGCTTGGAGAGCTGCCACGTAAATATTTTCAAATGCAGTGCTGACAAAGAAGGGCTTGGCACAGAGTCTCTGAGAAGCACAGACAGATCTTCACACTGTTGCAACGAAAGAATTGCTTCCAGCAAAAGCCCCCTCCCCTTTTGCTCCTCTTTTAATCCCTATGAGAGGGGCCATTCACCATCTACCTGTGGCCTTGCTCCCACGTTGACCCTTAGTTCCGAATTGCTCTTTTCTTTTGGAAGCTCTGCACATGCGCAGGCTGGGAACTGGCTCCAGCTGCTCCCCCACCTTACTGCTGTCCGACTCCGAAGGCAGCTGATGACTGCCAGCCTGCCCTGGCCCCATCTCTGCCTCTGATGCAGAGCCCTCGTCCGAGCCTTCCTCAGCCTCCAGGACTGGCTCATGTTCCTCCCCAACCTCCTCACTGTCTGACTCTGCTGCCAGCTCCACTAGCTGCCGGCGGCCACAACACCCACCCCACCCCACAGGGTTATTGTTATGGGGAAAATAGGAGGAAGGGATATTATCTACATTCACTGACTTTTTTTTATAAAAATAAAGCTGGAATGAAAAATCTAATAAATAAAAAATAAACCCAGACATGAAACATTTGACACCTCGGTCTCTTCCATTTAACATTCTCCACATTTGTCCCTTCGGCCAGGTGCGTGACGTACGGATCATCTCCGACCGAAATTCCCGGCGCTCGAAGGGCATTGCTTACGTCGAGTTTTGCGAGATACAGTCAGTGCCACTGGCCATCGGGCTGACAGGGCAACGCCTCCTGGGCGTACCAATTATCGTTCAGGCTTCCCAGGTTTGAAAACTTTTATTTTTAAAACAACCCTAAAATCTACAAGTCTAGGGCTACCTGTGTTCCTTTAAAAAATAAACAGCGGGTTATTTCTGGCTGGGTTTTTGACGTCCCTCCCTTGTCCAATCTGTGTTCATAGGCAGAGAAGAACAGGCTGGCAGCCATGGCCAACAACCTTCAGAAAGGCAGTGGGGGGCCCATGAGGCTCTACGTCGGTTCCCTTCACTGCAACATCACCAAAGAGATGCTGCGTGGAATTTTCGAGCCGTTTGGCAAGGTAAGGTGGGAGGCGGAGCGAGAACGGGGTGGGGGTAGATCTCCAGAAGGGGATAGCCTTAGCTTTCTAACGGGGGGGGGGGGGCACCTCTCTCTTCTCTGTAGATTGACAGCATCATGCTGATGCGGGACCAGGATACTGGACAGTCCAAAGGCTACGGCTTCATCACTGTAAGTTGGGTGGGTTTTCTTCCCTGGCGGGGCAGAGCGGAAGTCGAACTCTGCTGCTCTTTTTTTATTCATTATTTACTTATTTATAAAATTTATCAGCCACTCATCTTGCCATAGGGTAACTCTGGGAGGCTTATATACACAGTTAAAACATCAAAAGTTAAAGTCAAATATTGAAACCTAAGGACACATGGCGAGGGTGGAGCTGTGGGGAGGTGAGATCTGTTATTCCATCAACCACCTCCAATGTGCTCTGCCTCCATTAGGGCTCCAAAGATCTTTAGGCCCTTAGAAAAAGATAAGGTTGGGAAACAACCTTACATCGGAGGAGGGGGAAGTAAGATTTCCAAAGGGCGGGAACAACAACAGAGAATGCCTTCCTCCTGGACCCCACCAGCCAGAATAATAATGCTTTTTGATAAGATACCCACGACTTAACAGACTAAGAGTTGGAAGGGACCTTGGGGGTCTTCTCGTCCAACCCGCTGCTCAGGCAGGAGACCCTATACCATTCCAAACAAATGATTGTCCAATCGTTGTTAAAAGCCTCCGGTGTTGGAGAATTCACAACTTCTGAAAGCAAGTCATCCCACTGATTAATTGTTCTAATTGTCAGGAAATTTCTCCTTAATTCTAAATTGCTTCTCTCCTTGATCAGTTTCCCTCCGTTGTTTCTTGTCCTGCCTTCAGGTGCTTTGAAAAGTAGCTTGACTCCCTCTTCTTTGTGGCAGCCCCTCAATATTGGAACACGACTGTCATGTCACCCCAGTCCCTTTTTTTTTCATTAAAATAGACATACCCAATTCCAGCAAGCATTCATTATATGTTTTAGCCTCCAGTCCCCTAATCATTTTTGTTGCTTTTCTTTGCTAACATACATGTACCCACAACTTAACAGAATAACAGAGTTGGAAGGGACCTTGGAGGTCTTCTAGTCCATTCCCTTGCTCAAGCAGGAGACCCTATAGCAATGTTTTTGCGGACCGGTGGGGGGGGGTGGAGAGAAAAGAAATGGCTCCACGCAAGCAGTGAGTGCGTGGCCCAGTTCCAATAGCAATAGCACTTAGACTTACACACCGCTTTGCAGCCCTCTCTAAGCAGTTTACAGAGTCCGCATATTGCCCCCAACAATTTGGGTCCTCATTTTACCCACCTTGGAAGGATGGAAGGCTGAGTCAGTTGGCAGTCAGCAGAAGTAGCCTGCAGTACTGCACTCTAACCACAGTGCTACCATGGCTCAAACAGGAGTTGTGGCCCCCTTCCCTATACCACTGCAGACAAGTGGCTGTACGGTCTCTTCTTTTTTTAAAAAAAAAAATTATTTTAACAACAAAACAACATAGACATACCACATAAAACATAAAAACATCATCCTTCTTCATAAATTTACAAACAGTGCATCGATTGGTGTACCACTTTTTTTTTGTGCATCCATTTCCTAGTCACTAATATAATTATATTACATAATAGCTCATATTATCAATCAATAATTGTATAACCTAATATCACTAAAAAAATCATTTATCTATAATTTTGTTAATTCATATTTTAACGAGATAACTATAGTTTACTTAGTTTATTTTGTAATAAATCATAAGATCATACCAAATCTATCTTGATAATGTTTTATAAAGATAATATCAAGAAAAAACAGGAAAAATTTTTTTTATGCTAAATCTGAATATTCTATTATTATGTTTTATTATCTAACCATTGATAAAAAAGACCCCAAACTTCATAAAATTATTTATCTTCTTGTTCTCTAATTTCAAGTGTCAATTTACTCATTTCAGCACAATCCAATATTTTCTTAATAATTTCTTCCTCTGATGGAGTTTTCTCACTCTTCCAGTTTTTAGCAAATACAATCCTAGCCGCTGTTAATATATTTACAATCAAATACTTCAAATTTTTATTATATATATCAGGTAAGATTCCTAATAAAAAAACCTCTGGTTTCAAGTCTGTATGTGTCTTTGTCATTTTTTCCAACCATATGCGAATCTTAGTCCAATATTTTCTAGTGTCCTCACAAGTCCACCACATATGGTAGTATGAGCCAGGTATCTGATGACATTTCCAGCACTTTTCAGATTTGTTCTTAAACATTCTTGCAATTCTTGTCGGGGGAAAATGCCACCTGTAAAACATCTTATACAAGTTTTCTTTATAAGCTGTTGACATTGTCATTGAGACCACAATTTTTCCCATTTCTCCAAATCAATCCCATATCCAAAATTCTTCCCCCAAGCAATCATTGTTTCTTTAACTTATTCTTCCTCTAGTTTAATTTCCAGTAAATAACCATATAGTTTTTTAATCACTTTTTCATCTGTACCTGTCAAAATCTTATCTAAGTCAGTCAATTTATCATAAAATCCCTCTGTTTTAGAATCTTTAACATACCTTGAGTGTATTTGCGCATATGAAAACCAATTCATCTTTATGCCTTGTTCTTCTAAGTTTTGCATCGTTTTAAGTTCACCCTTTTCATCCAATATTTCCCCAGATCTAACTGTTTGTTCCTTGTATATTATAGGATAAGAAAAGGCTTCAATAGTTGATAACCAAACTGGGATTTTCAAATAACATTGTCTCTTAATTTTCTCCCAGTTTAACCATAAAGACTCCCGTATATAATGCCTTCTAAAATAGCCCTGCGATTTAGTTCCCTTGTACCACAGAAAAGCATGCCAGCCCAGTAATATATCATGTCCTTCTAGTGTCAACAATCTAGTCTTTCTTAATGTTATCCATTCTTTAGCCCACATCAAATTTGCAGCTTGATAATACAACTCCCAATTAGGAAGGCCAAATCCTCCTCTAATTCTAGCATCTTTAGAAGTTTTAATTTTATTCTCGCTTTCTTACCTTGCCATATAAACTTCAACACAATTTTATTTAATTCTTCAAAATAATCTTTACCAAGCCTGATTGGTATGGTTTGAAACAAATATAAAATTCTGGGTAAAATATTCATCTTGATTGTTGAAATTCTGTCTATCAATGACAATTGTAGATTTTCCCATTTCTTCAAATCAGATGCTATCTGTTGTTTAAGTTTAATATAGTTATTCTCTTTCAATGTAGTACATCTTGACGTCAAATGTATCCCCAAATATTTAACCTTATTCGTGACTTGAATTTTCAATAAATCTGCCAGTTCATCTCTTTGTTTTAATAACATATTCTTTGTCAAGATCTTTGTTTTATCTTTGTTTATTTTCAGACCTGCCATCTCACCATACATCTCTATCTTTTCCAGTAGCTTTAAAGCTGTTCCTAGAGGATCTTCCAAAATAAAAACCAAATCATCCACAAAGGCTTGCAATTCCAAAGTCAATACAAATAACAAAGGTGATAATGGGCAACCTTGTCTTGTGCCTTTTCTTATATTAATAGAATCTGTAAAATCTCCCTCTGTCATTACTCTTGCCATTTGTTTATCATATATGGCTTCTATTGCTTGAATAAATTTTCTAGCAAAGCCCACCTGTTCCAATAACAAAAACATGAATCTCCAGTTCACATTATCAAATGCCTTTTGGGCATCTAAAAATATCAAAGCCATTTGTTTTTCAGGATGTGCCTCGTAATATTCCAAGGTGTCCAGAATTACCCTCATATTATCCCTAATTTGTCTCTTTGGCAGGAATCCATTCTGGTCAGGATGAATAAAGTTATTTAGGTATCTTTTGAGCCTTTCTGCCAAGATGGAAGCAAAAATTTTATAATCTGCATTCAGTAAAGAAATAGGTCTATAGTTCTTAATTTGTGATGGATCGGCCCCTTCTTTTGGAATAAGTGTGATATAAGCTTCTGACCATGTTTTGGGTATTTTCTTATTTAACATGGCTTCATTCATAACTTCTAACAGTGGAGTGCTCAACAATTCTTGTAATGTTTTATAAAATTCTGCCGGGAGCCCGTCTGGGCCTGGTGCTTTTCCATTATTCTGCCTATTAAATGCTTCCGTTAGTTCCATCATGGTTATAGTACTTTCTAACATTTTTTCAGTCTCTTCAGATATCTTAGGTAGGTTAGCATTTTGTAGATAAAGCTTAATTCTTTCCTCATCAAAATCCTCCTGCTTATATAATTGTCCATAAAAGTCTCTTTTTCTCCTTATTACCATAACACATTTGGCCTTGATCATCTATTAACTGTACTATTTTCCTAGATTCTTTCTCCTTTCTCAATTTGTATGCTAGCCATCTACCTGGCCTATTTGCATCTTCAAAATAGTTCTGTTTAGCACTTCTAATTTTTTGTGCCAATTCTTCTTTCTCTGCCTGACCCATCTTATGTTTAATTATATCCATTTTGAATTTAATATCTTTTTTCTGTGGCATATTCTGCAATTCTTTTTCCAGTTTTTTATAATCTGATCTTCTAAAGCTTTAATAGTTTGCCTCTTCCTAATATTCTTTTTCTTTGTATAATCCATTATTAATCCTCTCGCATATGCCTTCATTGTATCCCAAACATTCTGCATTGAAGTATCTTTTTTATTTTCACTGAAGAAGAAAGCCAATTCTTTGCCCATCCATTGTGTAAAGTCTTTTTCCTTTAAAATAGCATTGTTTAATCTCCATCTAGATCTTCTTCTTTGTCCTTTCCATTTAATTGTCATTGGATTATGGTCTGGCCATATACCCATTTCTATATTTATTTCTTGAATGTTAGATATTAATTCTGATGAAGTCCAAATCATATCTATTCTGGACCATGATAAATGTCTATTTGAATAAAAAGTATATTGCTGGGTTTTACCATTTCTTTCTCTCCATATATCTTTTAAATTTAATTCATCTACCATTTTAAAAAAAGATTTAGGGAGAGTCTGTCTATTTTGTTTTAATGCTGTCGCTGTATAGTCCAATTTATTATCTACAATTCCATTAAAATCTCCCATCATAATTACATTAACATGGTCCAGTCCAATTGATTTCATATGTAACGTTTTATAAAATTCTTCTTGTTTATCGTTCGGAGCATAAATTGCAACAAGCAGTGTTTTTATATTGTTATCCACTATTTCAACAATTAATATTTTTCCATCTTCATCAGTATAAATCAATTTTGCTGCAATAGTTTCTTTAATGTACAGGACCACTCCTCTTTTCTTACAGTTAGTCAAGGAAGTAAAAATTTTCCCCAGTTTTGGTCGTGCCAATAATCGTTGATGTTGTTTTTTAATATGTACTTCTTGTAGGCAAATTATATCAAATTTTAACTTCTCTAATTTATGAAAGATTTTTCTTCTTTTAATAGTTGAGTTCAATCCATTTATATTCATAGAAATCATTTTTTTTCCTCCATGGTTATGTTTTGTATTTAGGTCTAACAGTTCTTGTAGATCTTACTTCACGTTGTTCTTTGGTCTCCATTTGTCCACCTACCACACCTTCTTCTTTCCCCGTTCCCATCTGGTCTTCTTGAGGTTCAGTTGAGATGGTCTCTTTTTCTGTCTCTATTTCTCTTCTTCCAAAAAATTCATTGTAGAATGTTTCTGCTTTCTCAATTGAGTCGATTCTGTGTCTCTGTTCTTGCCATATAAACATTAATCCTTCTGGGATCAACCATCTATAATTCACCTCTTTTTCCAATAACTTTTTGGTCAAAAATCGATATTCTCTTCTCATCTCTCTCACTCTTCTGGGCACTTGTTTTAAAACCACAATCTCTTTACCTTTGTATTTCAACACCTTATCTCTTGTGACTTGTAATATTTGTGGTTTAATAGTCTTTTTAGTAAATCTGACATGAGTCTCCCTTGGTAGCTTATTCCTCATCGCATATCTTGTGAAGACACGGTATATCTCATCTACTCCGTCCATCATGTTTTCCTCTGTTATCTCCAAAGCTCCAGCCAGAATTTCTATCATTACAGCCGCCAAATCTTGTCCTTTTTCTTCCTCTATATTTTGAAATCTGAGATAAAATTCTGACCTATCTATCTCCCACTTCAACATCCCAGTTATATCTTGTTGCACCGTTGTTAATTTGCTAACAATATTTCCAATTGTCTCATCTCTTTGTTTGTCTTTCTCCTCAATTTTTTGGAGTCTCTCCTCCTGTTTCGCCATCATTTGTTGAAAATTTTCAATTTTTTCGTCAGTCTTCGCAATTCTTTGTTCAATACTCTCTGTTCTTTGGTCAATACTCGTTTTGAGTTCTTGTATTCCTTGTATAATCGTCGCTAGGTCCATTTGTACTTTATCTTGCTTCGCCATTATTGATAGTCGTCCTCCAGTTGATGGAGAAGCAGGAGCAGAAGTTGAACTGCCAGAAGGTAAAGTTTTCTTACTCA
>NW_020769611.1:88765-129943 GCF_900518735.1 Pseudonaja textilis
ATGGAACAGCTAAAAGAAAGTAAAAAAGAAAGCACACTGCATCTTATTTAGTTATCCAAGGCTCTTATTATGGCTTCTCCACAAATTCCAAAGCCAGGCTTCAAGTACTCAATTAATAATAGAAGTTCCAAAGAACACCTGTTAAAACATTCTCCAGTGTTCTTCCCTCTATCTTATCAAGTTCCAGTGTCCTTGAGAAAGGATTTCTTCACAGCCCTCTCAACTTCCAATAAAGTATTTTCAAGCCTCTAGTTGGCAGTGTTACAAGGTTTCTTTAATCCACTCCCCCTTCTTTCCCAAAAAAGCCTAATAAAAAAAAGGAAATATACATATATATATATATATATATATATATTTAAGGAAAAAAAATTACTAAAGGGAGCCTCTGTTCTAAAAAAAAACTATTAACAGTCAAAAGGGGGAAAAAAAAGAAAGAAAAATTAGGTGAATATAAGAGAAAAAACCAGTCTAGTTACAGTTACTAGATCACAATGGAAGTTCAATGAAAACAAAAGTAAAAGTAAAAAGCCAAGCCTCCGTTTGACATTCTCTTTAAAAAAAAAAAAAAAAATCAGCTTCATCAGTTTTTGTCCAAAGTCTTACAGGATTCTTCTCATTTTAGAGTGTCCTTAAGTCCCCCCCAAAAAAAGATTCTCACCAGCCGATGCACTTTCTCTTTCTGCCTCTTCCTTCCAGAGCTGTCACAGCTTCAGCAGCTTAAAGGCTGCCTCTCCGCCGATGGTAAAAGGGCTTCTTCTGGATCAACCAGGGACTTTGCGATGTCCCTGGGATCAGCAGAACGCACCCCTTACTATCACCATCTCTACGGGACGGTTTAGGTCCATTAGGACCGACCAGGGGCGAAGATATCAGCTGCAATCACAGAGCCCCGAGATTGCAGCTGTATCGCAGCGACGTGGCTCCGCCTTCTCCCTGTACGGTCTCTTCTTAAAAGCCTCCAATGTTGGAGCACCCACAACCTCTGGAGGCAAGCTGTTCCACTGATACAATTGTGTCACCGTTCCAACGTAACGGACCCAAGAAAATCAGAACTCTTGCAACTGGAATCTTCCTCAAAGGACTTCTTTTTATTGGGTAAATCATATCACATCTAAAACCAACTCTTAAATATTTCCCTCCATTTCAGTATAATTTAAATAATAAAAGATTGCCTCCCCAAGTGTCACAGGTCACATTGTCCAAGGTTAATTGGTAGGCTCCGTCGGCACACCTCTCCTTCATCCAACACCTGTGGAGTTTAGATGACCTTGGTTCCCACGAGATAAGTGTGTTGTGTCTGGCAATGCCTTCCAGCCTTCCCTCTCCTCCCCCCCCGCCCCCTCATACTGCGTGTCAACTGAGAAACAACAAAATGACTTCAGCCAGGTTCACTTTAAAGTTGACTAATTGTTCTCACTGTTAGGAAATTTCTCCTTAACTTTATGTTGCTTCTCTCTTTGATTAGTTTCCATCAGTTGCTTCTCGTCCTGCCTTCAGGTACTTTGGGAAATAGGTTGATTCCCTCCCCCACCTTCTTTGTGGCTGGAACCCTGCTGTCATGTCCCCCCTGGTCCTTCTCTTCACTACACTAGCCATGCCCAGTTCCTGTAACCGTTCTTCATATGTTTTAGTCTCCAGTCCCCTAATCATCCTGGTTGCTGTTCCCTGTACTTTTTCTAGAGTCTCAACATCTTTTTGATAGTGTGGTGACCAAAACTGGATGCAATACTCTAAGTGTGGTCTTACGAAGGCTTTATAGAGTGGTATTAGTACCTCACATGATCTTGATTGTATCCCTCTGTTAATGCAACTTAGGATATCATTAGCTTTTTTGGCTGCTGCTTCACACTGCTGGCTCATATTTAGCTGGCTGTCCACTAAGACTCCAAGATCCCCCTCACAGTTACTGCTATTGAGCCTGGTTTCACCCAGTCTATATGGGTACTTCTGGTTTTTCGTGCCTAAGTGTAGGACTTTACGTTTCTCTACGTTGAATTTCATTTTGTTAGATATGGCTCAGTGTTCTAGCCTGTCAAGATCCATCTGGATCTTGAGCCTATCTTCTTGGGTGTTAGCTATTCCTGCCAGCTTAGTATCATCTGTACATTTGGTAAGTTTCCCTTCTATTCCCTCATCTAAGTCGTTAATGAAGATATTGAAGAGTACTGGGCCTAAGACAGAACCTTGTGGCACCCCACTGCTTACTTCCCTCAAAGTAGACTTAGACCCATTAAGGACTACTCATTGAGTACAGTCAGCCAGTTGCAAGTCCATCTGGTGGTGGTGCTCTCTATCCCACTTTTTTCTAGCTTACTAAGAAGTAGGTTGTGGTCTACTTTGTCGAATGCCTTGCTGAAATCTAAGTATATTATGTCCACGGTATTTTGCTGGTCTACTCATTTAGTCACTGTGTTGAAGAATGAAATAAGATTGGCTTGGCATGATCTGTTTTTAACAAAACCGTGCTGACTGCTAGTTACTACTTTACGTGTTTGTAGGTGTTGGCAGATCTGTTTTTTTATTATCTTTTCCAGTATCTTCCCAGGTATTGATGTTAGGCTGATCGGTCTGTAGTTTCCTGGGTTTGTTTTCCTTTTTTGAAGATGGGAACCACATCAGCTCTTTTCCAGTCCTCTAGTGCTCCAGGATTTTTGGAAGATACGGTGCAGTGGTTCTGAGATGACCTCTGCCAGCTCCTTTAAAACTCTGGGATGTAATCAGTCAGGCCCCAGCCTGCAATGTGGTCAGATCTGGCCCATGGTGCTATCCTGGAAAATTTAAGGGGTCGGCTCGGTCTACCCAGTGCGAAGAGGAAATATGCCAGCGGTTTGGGGAGTGGTGTCAAGCTGGCCACGCCCACCCAGTTGGCCACACCCACCCAGGTCACCACAGCCCTGATGCAGCTCTCAAATTGAGTTTGACACCCCTGCCCTAGACCATCTCAAACAAGTGACTATCCAATCTCTTTAAAACCTCCAGTGATGGAGCACTTACAACTTCTGGTGGTAGGTCGTTCCACTGGTTAATGGTTCTCACCGTTAGGAAATTTCTCTCCTTAGTTCTAGGTTGCTTCTCTCTTTGGTCACTTCCATTCATTGCTTCTTGTCTTGTCTTCAGGTGCTTTGGAAAATAGGCTGACCCCCCTTCTTTGTATTGTGATTCCCCGAAAATAAGACCGTGACTTATACTTTTTGCCACCAAAAAAAGGCACCAGGTCTTATTTACGGGGGATGTCATCCACTGACTAACCTCACTTGCATGCGTAGCCCCCGGCCTCCTTTTCGCTGCCAGAGGCCTTCAAGAACTTCTGCTTCTGCAGTCGGCAAGGCTTTCCTGAAGGCCTGTGCAGCTGATAACAGGGCTCTGGATCAATCTGGAGCTTTGTTATCAGCTACAGAGGCCTTCAGGAAAGCCTTGCCAGCCTTGCTGGCTGCAGAGGAAATGGGCTGGCAGTACAGGTGTCAGGGTGTGTGAGACCTGGCTACAACTGTCCAAAGGTAAGTAATAGGACAGCTCCCCCCCCATCCCCACCCTAGCTTAATTTTTACCTGTGCACTCTGGAGTGGGCGGGATCTTAATCAGGGCTTATTTTGGGGGTAGGGCTTATATTGGGTGCACATGTAAAAATCAAGCTAGGACTTACTTTCAGGGTAGGGCATATTTTCTGGGAAATAGGGTAACATCCCCTCAAATATTGGAACCCTGCTCTCATGCCCCTTTCTCCAGTTTGCAGAAGCAGAATGTGCCCGCCGTGCCCTGGAACAGCTGAATGGTTTCGAACTGGCTGGCCGGCCCATGCGGGTGGGACAGGTGACCGAACGGCTGGATGGCACCACCGACATTACTTTTCCTGACGGGGCTGATGAACCTGACCGGTCATCTCTGAGCTTGGGGACCACCGGCTCCCAGCTGCAGCTGATGGCAAAACTGGCCAAAGGTGAGGTACCCCTGGTAGAAATTTGACAGTGGGGAATGGATTCTGTTATATATTTGGAAAGGCCCTATTAGCAAGGGAAATCATTACTTTCAGGATCACAGAGTCCTTGACTTACAAACTGTTTTTTGGGTGACCATTCAGAGTTAACAACGGCACTGAACAAAAGGGACTTGTGACCATTGTTCACACTTAACGACCACTACAGTGTCTCCACTGCTTGACAAATGGTTCATATGCATGACAGCCATAGGGTCCCCGGGGGGGGGGTTGTCATGTGACCATCTTTTGCAACCTTCTGACGAGCGAATCCCATTGGGAAGCCAGCTTTGCTTAACAGATGGATTACTAACTTCACAACTGCAGTGATTCACTTAGCAAATGTGGCCAGAAAGGTCATAAAATGGGGCAAAGCTCACTTAAGGACTGTCTCACTTAGCAGCAGAAATGTTGGACTCAGTTGTGGACATGGGTTGAAGACTACTTGTGTACATTAAGATACAAATTGAGCATTAGTCACATAAATTAGAGCTGGCTAGCTTTGATTTTTCTCTTGGCCTTTTCCCATGTGCCTTTGTCCAGCGGCAGTTCCTCTCAACACAAGCCCATCTCCTGTCTAAGAAAGATTGATTTTAAGATCAAGTGATCCTATAAGGAAGTGATGGCAAACCTTTTTGGCACTGAGTGCCCAAACCGGAACACGCGTGCATGTGCGTGTTTCAGAGCGCCGGAAACCTGAAGACCAGCTGGCTGGTGCGCACGTGCCTGTTTTGGGGGCCATTTTCAGGGCATTTTTGGCCTGAAAACGGCCTGAAAAACAGTCTGGAAAAGCCCCCAAAATGCTCTGTTTTGGGGGGTGTTTTGGGGGCCATTTTCTGGCGCATTTCAGTCTGGTTTTGGGTTGGTTTTGGCCTGAAAAAGGCCTGAAAACCGGCCTGTTTTTTGGCCTCTTTTCTGGCGGCCCAGCACTCATGAAGACCAGCTAGCCAGCATGCATGTGCCCGCCAAAAACCAGAGGGGGCAGCTGGCGATGGCGAATGCCCACAGAGAGGGCTCTGCGTGCCACCTCTGGCACGTGTGCTATAGGTTCGCCATTGCGGCTATAAGGTGAGCAATCCTATAAGGTTGGCAAAATGATAATAATAGTTTTATAAAGACATCTTTAGCAATAAAGAAGTAGAAGAAAGAAACGGGAGGAGAAAGAGAACAAGAATTAAGAACACTGGCCAGAGAAGAGAAAGAATTACAAGTGAGAGAAAGGGAAAATGGAAGAAGAGAAGAAACTGAAAATAAAGAGAGAAAGAAAAGAGAACTGAGAGAAGAACCAAAAGAAACCAGAATAACAAGGGGTATTAAAACTAGATACAATTAAGAAAATACAGGAAGAAATACGGATGTTGTCCTTGAACATAAATGGATTGAATTCACCTCAAAAAAGGAAAAAAAACTTTCAACAAACTTAATAAAATGAATTTGGATATAATAGGGCTCCAAGAAGTACACATAAAAGAACAGAACAAATACCTATTGAACTACCCCAAATTGAGGAATGTGTTTACATCATTAGCGCAAAATAAAACGAGGGGTAGTAATATATATCAAAAAAGCAATCTCAGCTAGGCAAATTTACAAAGATAATGAAGGCAGGATACTGATTGTAGAAACAATATTAAATAAATATGTGATGCTAGTAGAAATATACACCCTGAACAGTGGGTTAGAACAATTTTACAAGAAACTATATAACATCATTCAAGAGATAGAATGTGACAATATCTGTATTATGGGACATTTTAATCCAATTACTAACCAAAAACAAGACTACAAAAGTAACAGAAAAAAAAAAAGGGATTAGAAGAACATTACCTAAAATATTTTTTAAGATGGCAGAGGAATTGGGAATCGGAGAGAGAGGAATCAAAAGAGAAATCAGTATACATACTATTCAAACAGGTACCAGTCACAGTCCAGAATCGACATGATTTGGATGTTGATGGAATTGCAACAAGAGGTAGAGGAAGCGGAAATACTGTAAATACCAATCTATGGGGCAATCATAACCCATTAAAAATTATATGGAAGGGGAAGAAAAAGAGAGGTAGATGGACCCTGAAAAGATCAATCCTAAATTATAGTTTAAACTGAAAATGGAAGAACAATTGTGTTTGTTTTTCCAAGAAAATATAAAAGATACGAATATACAAAACCTATGGGACACTACAAAAGCATACATGAGGGGAATGGCTATAGCGTATATGGCGAAAGAAAATAAAAAGAAAAAACAAGAAAATTTAGAAGATGAATTTAGAAGATTAGAAGAAAACTTACAAAGAGAACCACAGAGAGGCAGCCTAAAACAACAAATGGAACCAGTCAAACATAAAATGAACATTCTTGAAAAAGGAGAGTTGGCACAACAAATAAAAAGGAACAATCAAAACTTCTTTGAAAATGCCAACAAAGCAGGGAGATGGCTAGCATATAAATTAAGAAAAAGGCTGGATTAGTAAAGTACAGAATGAGAAAGGAACTATGTGTTATCAAAGTGAAGAGAAAAACAAAATAGTTCAAGAGTATTTTGAAAAGCTATACGATAGTGACGAATGCCCCATAGAGGAAAAGCTAATACAATGTCTAGAGAAAGCAGAGCTGCCAAGAATCACAGAAGAAATAAAGAATATGTTAAATGCAGAAATAAAAATGTTGGAACTAATTGAAACATTGAAAAAAACAGAAGAAGAATAAAACAACAGGCCCTGACGGACTACTGGTAGAAATAAATAAAGAATTCCAGGAACCATTAGGCCAAATATTATTAGAAGTGTTTAATGCAGTTTTAAAAGAATCAAAAACACCAGCATCATGGACCAAAGCAAACATAGCATGAATACCAAAAGAAAGTGCAGATTTAACAATGGTTAAAAATTACAGACCCATATCATCATTGAATTCAGATTATAAAATATTTATGGCAATAATCACGGAAAGACTTAAAAGATTCCTAAATGAATTTATACATGTAGATCAAAATGGGTTTCTCCCAAAACGACAAATATGTAATAACATGAAAACTATATTGGACGTTTTAGAATATTATGAGGTTCACTGTGAAAAACAAGTAGCATTAATGCACAGAAAGCCTTCGATAATGTAAATTGGAATTGCATGTTAAAACAGTTGAACTATATGGATTTTGGTGAAAATTTTATTAATATAATCAGAGCTATATACAGTAAACGTGGTGATAATCATAGTAAACGGAGAAGTTACGCAAAGTTTTAAAATCAGGAAAGGCACAAGACAAGGATGTCCATTATCACCATTATTATATTATCATTGGAAGTGTTAACAAGAATTATTCAGAAAGACAAGCAAATTAGAGGGCTAAATATTAAGAAAGAAACTTATACATTACAGGCATTTGCAGATGACCTTGTATTCATTATAGAGGAACCACTGCAATCAGGCACAAGGCTTATGGAAGTACTGGAGGAGTACAGGGAAGTAGCAGGACTAAAAATAAATAAAGATAAAACTAAAATGATAACAAAAAACATGAGAAATTCACAGAAAAAAGATTTGGCTGAGAAGATAAATATTCTAATAATGAAGAAAGTGAAGAAAGTAAAATATTTGGGAATACAGCTATCAGCAAGGTATACAACAATTAAAGAAGAAAATTATATTAATTTGACCAATCAAAGAATTAGAAAGATGGGAAAATCTGCAACTCTCCTTTATGGGGGAGAATTGCAGCAATAAAAATGAATATCCTACCTAAAATACTTTTTCTTTTCCAAAATATACCAAAAAAAATAGAGAAAAAATACTTTGAAGATTTGAATAAAATAATATTGAAATTTATTTGGCAGGGGAGGAAACAGAATTAAATTAAAATTATAACAAGATGCCAAAGAAAGAGGGGGATTTGGTTTACCTGACTGGGAGCTATATTACCAAGCCACTGCATTAAATTAGGTGCAAGAGTGGATAAAATTAAAAAATAGGTGGTTACTAACATTGGAGCGTCATGACCTACAACCAGGATGGCACGCTTTATTATAGGATGAAAGACATACAGTCCACCAGTACTTCCAGAGGCATTATATAAGACATATTCTACTTAAGGTATGGATAAAAATTAAACAGCAAAATTACATAAAGACTCCGGTATGGCTCTCAACACTAGAAGCAATAGTGCATCCAAATTTCATGAATCTGGGGAAAGTCATTACATACAAAGATCTACTAGATGGAAAAGGGGAACTAAAATCCAGACACAAACTGAAAGAAGAAGGGATACAACTCGAATGGTGGGCATACCTACAATTCCAATCAAGATACAAGAAGGACAAGAAAGAATGGGACATACAGAGAGAATTGATGGCATTGGATAAGATACTATTAGGAATGGAGGGGAAAACAAGATAATATACTGTACAACTATCTACTAGAATAGAAAATGGAGGAGGAGCAAGTCAAAGAAGTAATGATAAAATGGGCTCAAAATTTCGGTTATATTGAGTTAAAACAATTGGCAAAAGTTATGGGAAAGAAATAGAAAATTAACATTGGCAACTTCATATAAAGAGAAACAATATAAAATGTTTTACATATGGCATCTTCCTCCAGCTAGATTGGACAAAATTAGTAAAAATATATCACCACATTGATGGAAATGTAACACAGAGATAGGGACCTATTATCATATGTGGTGGAAATGTATAAAAGCAAAAAAATACTGGTGGAAAATAAAGGTTTGGATAGAAGAGATGGTTAACCAGAAAGTAGAGTTCAGACCAGAAATGTTTTTACTGGGAATTATTAATAAGAAATACAGTAGAGGAACAATATATTTAATGATACATATAATAACAGCTGCAAGACTGGTGTATGCGGACTTCCGGTGGTAAGGCAAGGATGAACAGAGGTGCAGAAGCCCGTCTGTGGTTTCAGTTAATCTCTTTTTGCGGTTGGTGCAATTCTTTGAGGGTGCATGAGTCCCGGAGAGATTTGTGCTGGCGTGGGGGAGACTTGGGTTGCAGTGTGGGGAAGGCAACCCCCCTGCAGCAAAGAGGAGCCCTCCAGAGCCCAACGAGCAAGAAACAGCCGCCTATCAATGGCGGCTCCGAAGTCTGGACTGCCACCGATGTAAAGAAGTGAGTGACAGTTTGTGAGATCATTGGGGAAGAGTGTGGCAGAGAAAATTAGCGGCGGAGAGGATGATTGGAATGCTATAGACTTTTATAAGGCTGTTACAAGTGTCTGTCCGGAGCCCTAAAAGGAAGCGGCCAGAAAGCGGATGCGAGGCAAGTGAAAGTGAAGGGGCTTGGCAGACAGAAGAAAGTAAAAAGGGAAGTTTACGAGGTCAGGAGATATACCACACCAATAATAATAGAAGGGAATCTAGCGGCTGGAAGGTGACTGGAAGGTGTGGAGGATTTGGACTATTTCATTCGATTTTTATGCTGAAAGACTTTATTAAAGCGGAGACGGGAAGATCAGAGCTGACGGAACAGAGACAGTGTGGCGCCACAGGCAATACTTAGAAACCCTGAAGTTATCGTAACAATATAACTGATATAAACCACTTAGCCCTTCAGGGAGCATACTGATCTAACTGAGGAGGTGGTCCCATCTGAAGAAAATCAGGAAAATTGAACTTAGGAACGCTAAGACAAAAAGTAAAAGTGGAAACTTCTGAATGTGTGGAGATACCGTGTAATTACAGTCACTACTCAGCATTTTTTACCTCCCCACTTCTGGTGCGTTTGGAATGAAAGCTCTTAAACTTAGAGACAGAAAGCTAAAAACTTATTTCAAAATTTCTTTTTCCCTTTACTCCCTTTTTTCTGTATACATTTGCTCATTTTTTCTTTATTCCCCCACCATCCGGCGCTTTGATGAACTATCTCTCCTTCTTCAATCTCTTTTTATAATGATTATAAATATGTATACTGGGGAAAGGAAAATTGATTGTTGTAATTGATTGTTAAATAATTGAATTAACTGATTTAATAGATTTATTAATAATAGCAATAGTTATACTTTGATTAGATATATAGGGAAAATAGAACATTAAGTATTATTTAATAACTATAGGATTTTATATGTTAATATTATAATTCATTGTGCAATCACAATTAATCAACTTGGGGACGAATGTAATACTGTTTGTGTTTAAGAATATTTAAAATAAGGTTAGATAATACATTATTTATAATATTTAAATATAGTTGGATTTGGATATAATATTTATTTATATTTATATATATATATTTATATATATATGTTCTGTCTCACCTGTATTCACAGGTGAGAATCCAAAGTTCCAAAGTTATAATACTCAAACAAACGAACACAGACAATGCAGAGTTAAATGTCTCTGTTTACTCAGTCCTTGGCAGTCTTCCTAGAATCTGTCTGGCAAGTCCGAGCTGACTATAAATCACGACGCTGCATCCAAGAGGGTCAAACGTATTCTTCCGAATTCCAAAATGCACTTTGCTCCAAGCAAAGATTGAGAGCCAGCACGCCTCCTTAAATCCCCTGGAGGGGAGCGTCAGTCTCTCTAATTAATCCCTGGCTTGACATCTCCTTTCAGATTGTGATTGACGTTTCAATCTTCTTCTAGTCCTAGCATCAAGCCAACATCCGTCAGTCTCGTCCTCACTCAAAGCCTCTGGCTCATTCTGTGGATCAGCTGCTGACACCCGAGGCAAGAATGAAGTAGAAGGTTCTGGAGACGACCGTCTCTCCGACACTCTCTCATCCTCCTGGCTCACATCTGTGTCCTCTGATAAATCAGACTCCACATTCACAGCAGGCTCAAACCTTCCATCTTCAGATGCATCAGATTCAAAACTCCTAGCAGGCTCAATCCTTCCAGTCACAACATATATATATATATGTATATGTTATGACTAGGAGGTTTGAACCTGCTCTGTCAGAAGACATAAGCTTGAGTGATGAAGAAGATCTGGCATTAAGGTTTGAGCCTGCCTTGTTGAGTGACACAAATGGGAGTCAGGAGGAAGAGGAAGATAGGGCATTGGGGTTTGAACCTGCTTTGCTGGAAGTTTTGGAATCTTCATCCTCTCTCAGACCTTCCTCATTAGTTACACCTGTGTCGGCAGATAATCAGGAGAACGTGCCAGAGCCCTTGGACGAAGATCAAACCGAAGAATCTTGGTTTGATGCAAGGAACAGACGTAAGCAGAAACGTCAAGCACAAACTGGAAGGAGACGTCAAATCAGGGACTGAGTAAAAGACTGACATGCTCCTTCAGGAAATATAAGGAGGCGTGTTAGCTCTGAAGCCCTGTTCAGATCAACTTGTTGGTTTGCGTTTGCAGTTGGACAATTTATCCTGTTTGGAATTCATCTCTGATTTATAGTGCTGCTCGTTATCATAATTGGCTGACAGCTTCTGGGAAAACTGCCAACGACGAATTCAGACAAAGGAAAGTTAACTCTGTTCCTGTTTTTTTCTGTCTGTATATTTTCCTTTGGACATTTGGACTCTCACCTTGTGGCCACAGGTGAGACAGTATATCTATCTATGTGTGTGTGTGTGTGTGTGTTTTTCTGAGGTTCTCACGGGTATTTGTATGTGGATCTTTGGTTATTCGGGTTTGCTCCCGCGTAAAATTGGAAGTATCTAGGCAACGTTTCGATGAAGTCTCATTACAAGCCTGAAGATAATGAATGAGACTTCACCCATGGCACAAAAAAACATAGAAGAAACGTTACCAGTGGAGAAACAAGCTAACATCTCGAATGCCAACATCCAATCAATTCTGCTAACTTTACAGGAATCGATAATGAAGCTGCAAGAAACAATGATGAAAAACCATAATGAGATGAGAGCAGATATCAATGAACTAAAAGAGGAGATGGGGAAATTAAAAGCAGAAATGAAAGCGGACATCTCCAAAGTAGAGGACAAAGTTGGATTATTACATCAGGCCTTGGAGAAAAATGAAGCAACAATAAAAGAGGTAGAGAAAAGAACTGAACGAACCGAAAGGAAATTAGAAAGGGTAGATGAAGAATTAAAGAATATGAGTAAAGAAATGGAAGTCTCACTGGTCTACCTAGAGATGGATAAGGCTGCTACATACTTGAGATTCCAAAATGTAGTGGAATCCAAAGAAGACTTGGAACAACTAATGGCAGGAATATTGGCTGGACTATTGAAAAAGGATAAAGATGACATCTTGGGGGAGTTTGGTGAAGTTTACAGGGTTAGCACTAATTATGCGAGACGCCACAAATGCCCAAGAGAAGTCCATATACGATTTGTGAGAAGGAGTGTCCAGGATATCATACATAGGATGTCATGAGATGAAACAATCACGTATAAAGGCAAAGAAGTCTTGATTCTCAAACAAATACCAAGAAGAGTAAGGGAACAAAGATGAGATTATAAATTCTGAGCAGCTTACCTAAATCAGAAAAGAATCGTATTTAAATGACTAATCCCAGAGGGGATGTTAGTTTCTTGGGACGAAAGGAAAATCAAAATAGACTCCATGGAAAAGGCCCAGGAATTTTACGAGCGATTGGTAGGTCCGGAAGACCAGAGCAGTAAGGATGAACTGGAAACTAACTCCCAGGAAGATCAAGGCTATCATAAGAACAGAGATGGAACTTTAGGAAATCAAGGAAATACTCAATTACAACAGGAGAGAGAAGGAAGTAGGACACATCTTCAGGCACAAGGAGAGACCGGAGCCATTGCAAGACAAAGAGCGAAACAGAACTAATTAAATGGAAGAAGAAAACAAACTACTATCAATATAAATGGTTTAAACTCAACGATAAAAAGGAAAAGGATAATAGCCAAACTAATCAAACAGAATGCTGATATAGTATGTCTACAAGAAACTCATATAAAGAAAACAGATGAAAAATACTTAGAATGTCCGAAATTAGGGAAGCTATTCACTGCACCAGCAGATGCGAGGGAAAAAAGGGGGATTGCAGTATATGTTAAAGAGGATTTGAAAGCAGATTTAATATGGTCGGATTCTGAGGGAAGAACTCTGGTTTTGCAGATCTGGATTAACGCCATCCCAATTCTCTTAGTGGTAATCTATGCCCCGAATGGAGATCAAAAAGAGTTTTTTAAGCATCTTTATGGAAAAATAGTAGGATTGGAAAAAAAAAGTATTATAGGGGACTTTAATTCTATTGCTGATTATCAAAAAGACCACAGTAATGGGGGAAGGAACAAAGGGGAAAAAAGAGAGCTTCCCAAGATATGAATGGAAATGATGGAGTTAAATTTGATTGACATATGGAGAAGATTACATCCCGAGGAAAAACAATTTACATTCTATTCAAATCCTCATCAAATATGGACACGAATTGATATGGCATGGATGAATGGGGAAATAGCAAATGAGATAAAAGGGATTGAAATTTTACCCAATGAATGGGCAGATCACAATCCAATTCAGATAATATGGAAGGGTAGGGAAAAACCCAAGAAAAGATGGACATTAAATACTCAGTTAATAAGAGAAAAAGAATATACCAACAAACTCAAGGTGGAATTAAACTATTTTTTAAAGGAAAATGATAATGGAGCAACTACGAAACAAAACATTTGGGATACAATGAAGGCAGTAATAAGAGGTATAACAATCTCTTATAACGCCAAGAGGAATAAGGAAAAATACGCCCAGCAAAACAAATTACAATAAAAAATTAAGGAATTAGAAACTCAATTACAGAGTACCCCAAAGGATTCAAAATTGCAAAATCAGATAACAATAACTAAACATAAATTGAATTTAATTGAACAAGAGAGAATGATTATAAATTTGAATACAACTAGACAAACTTATTTTGAGCATTCCAATAAGCCAGGGAGATGGCTATCATATAGACTTTAAAAAAGGAAGGAAAAGAGATTGATATACCAGCTAATAGATGGAAAGGGGGATATACAACAGGAGATAGAACAGAAAAAAGAAATTGGCCATAAGTATTTTGAAGAGTTATATAAAAAGGAAGTTAACGAAGATAGGATAAGAAACTATTTAGATGAAATGAAGGATAAAGCAATTGGGGAAGAAATGGAAGAATTATTAAATAAAGACATTACTTGGTTCGAATTGAAATCAGCAATAGAGAACCAGAAAAACAACAAATCCCCAGGACCAGATGGTATCCCAGGGGAGCTGTACAAGGCAATAGCAGAACAAATAGGACCTCTTATGGTGGAAGTTTTTAATGACGTCTTATTGGCAGCCAGGATGCCGGACTCATGGAGGGAGGCATTGATTTCGCTGATCCCGAAGGAGGATTTGGATCCCCAATCTATACAAAATTATAGGCCGATTTCATTGTTAAATACTGATTACAAAATATTTACTTCTATTATAGCAAGTAGACTAAAAAGAATGTTAAATGAGCATATACATGAAGACCAAAATGGATTTCTCCCGACCAGACAAATCAGGAATAACTTAAGAATAGTATTAGATGTTTAAGAATTTTACGAAGCCCACCCCGAAATACAAATAGCACTTATGTTTTTAGACGCAGAGAAGGCCTTCGATAACTTAAATTGGCAATTTTTAATCCAAAAACTTTATAATATGAATTTAGGCACCAAATTTGAAAATATTATAACAACCATTTATGATACACAACAGGCAAATATTATAATAAATGGGGAATATACCCACCCAATAAAAAAAGAAAAAGAAGTCAGACAGGGCTACCCACTCTCACCCCTGCTCTTCATATTATCACTAGAAGCATTATTAACGCGAATTAGACAGAACCCAGACATAAAAGGATTAAAGGTTAAAAAAGAAGAATATAAGTTGCAAGCGTTTGTGGATGATATGATTTTTTTCATTGAAGAACCAATAGAAAGAGGACAAAAATTGATGAATGAATTAGAACAATTTGGAGCAGTAGCAGGACTAAAAATTAATAGGAAGAAAATGAAATTAATGACCAAAAATTTAACAGAAAAACAGAAATTAGAACTAGAAGTCATGGAAATACAAGTGATAAAGAAAGTTAAATATTTAGGAATATGGTTGACAGCACATTGTAAGATACTTAAGGAAAATAATTATGATAAATTGATGCAACAGGTAAAGAAGGATGTAGAAACATGGGGCAAGCTGCAACTTTCATTATTAGGCAGGATCGCTGCTATTAAAATGAATATTCTTCCAAAATTCCTCTATATATTTCAGACGATTTCAATCAAAGTACACACTTTTTTTTAAAGAACTTAATAAAATAACTGAAAAATTCATCTGGCAAGAGAAAAAACACAGAATAAACTTAAAGGCAATGCAGGATATGAAGAGCAGGGGAGGGCTGGCACTTCCAAATTGGGAGTTGTATTATAGTGCAGCCTCTTTAGTATGGTTGAAGGAATGGGTGAATTTAACCAATAAGAGAATATTATTCTTAGAAGGCCATGACTTGCAGAGGGGGTGGCATGCTTTTTTATGGGATGTTGGGAAAACTAGCCAGAAATATTTTCACAGACACCTAATCAGAGATTCATTATTGACTAATTGGAAGAAAATAGGGAAAAAACGCTATTTAAAAATACCAATTTGGATCTCAACAATGGAGGAGATGATTCACCCAAATAATCTGGATATTGCTAAAATGATTAAATATAAGGACCTATTGGATACTCAAGGAAATCTGAAACCGTGGCAAGAACTTCAAGATTGGGGATTAAAAATTGATCAGTGGGCATATCTTCAAATTCAAAGTAGATATAAACAGGATAAGAAAGAATTTGGAATTAACAATAAACTCCAGCAATTAGATAGAATTTTATTAGGATCAGGCAAAAAAAATATAACAAAATTTTGTAATTATTTATTAGAAGTAGAATTAGAAGAAGAAATTGTAAAAGGGAACATGATAGCCTGGAGTAGGAATATAGGACGTAGTATCACCATAACAGAATGGGAAAAGGTCTGGGGTAGAAATAATAAAATCACAAAATCGGTAGCATACAAAGAAAATGCCTATAAAATGTTTTATAGGTGGCACCTTCCTCCGAGATTAGCGAAGATGCACCCCAATATGACTCTGAATTGCTGGGAATGCAAAAAAATGAGGGAACTTACTTCTATATGTGGTGGTCCTGTACAGAAGCTCAAAAATATTGGCAGAAAATTAGAAATTGGCTGGAGGAATGACAAGAGAACAGATCAAATTCAACCCAGAGTCCTTTCTATTAGGGATCTTTGATAAACAAATACCAAAAAAAAGTGAAATATATAATAATACATATTTTGACAGCAGCCAGATTGGCTTTTGCACAATGTTGGAAACAGCCTCATGTTCCATCAGAGGAGATGATTATTCAAAAAATTTCAAGTTGTGCAGAAATGGACAAATTAACCTTGGCATTAAAAAAGACACTTCAATATACTACAACAGCTGGAACTGCTGGTACAAATGGATAGATCAAAGATAGATTTCACACTAAAAGGCAAAAGAGGATAGGAAAGAACTGTAGTAGTGATATACAAATATATGTAAGGATTAAGTGTGTATATGGCATAAAATAAGGATAAAAAGGAGGTCTCACAAACTGTTGAAGATGAAAATGATTTTAATTGTTTTCTATTTTTTTCTTTCTATTTTCTTCTTCCTTTCTTCTTTTCTTTTTCTCTCTTACATTTATGTATGTGTTGTTGGTCTGTTTTAATTGTAAAATCAATAAAATTTATTTTAAAAAAAGATTGGTGTATGCCCAAAACTGGAAGAATGAAGATACCCCTACAGAAAGTGAAATAATAAGGAAAATATTAGTCTGTGCAGAGATGGACAGACCAACTTTAGAAATAAAAGATAAGGGTGAGACAGAGTATTATATGAAGTCTTAAGTAAAATGTATCAATGGCTAGAGTCAAGGAAAAAGAAAGGGTTGACTGACTCTTTATAGGAATTAAAGTTGAAGTTTTGTTAACCAAAGAGAATGGAATATAATGGACAAATATGAGATGATACAAATGCGTGAGTATAAAAGATGTTTGTAAATATGTATATAGTTGTATATAAATGTATATAAATGTAAATAGAAATAATATGCAGCTAGCACTATACTAATAACATAAGGGAAAAAGGAAATTAACTGTTATGTGTATCTCTATATACTATAGCTTGTATGGCCAAAATGATGGACAAGAAAGTTGCACTGTGTTCAGTTGTTTTTAATGTTTATTCAATAAAATTTATATATGTATTAAAAAAGGTTGGCAAAATAGAGGAAAAGAAATCAGCAGGAGATGCTAAAAGATTCCTCAGCCTAACCTTGCTCAGTTAGGTTCTGTAGTTTATATTTTGAATCAGACGAATCCTATATATTGCGTTTTCTATGAATAATATTGCACTGGCTCCAGGAAAATTGCCAGACTGTCACGATTCGTGCTCAGTTGTGCAGAGAAGACAAATGTGTGTTACCTGGAAAAACAAGGGGGAAAAAAAGAGCTTCGTTATCTATAGGTAGTCCTTGACTTACAACCTCAGTTCACCTTGGAATTTTCATTGCTAAGCAACACAGTTGTTAGAGTTGTCTTGTGACTGCAGGCGTAGGATTCGGCCAGGTTTGGGCGAAGCGGGCGCTCACTGAACCAGTTGTTAACACCAGTGGAATCCCACCACTGCATGACTGTGCCTGATTTTATAACCTTTTGTCACAGTCATTAAGGGAATCCGGCTTTGCCCATTGCTTATCAGAAACCAGCGGGGGAGATTGCAAATGGCGATCGTGACCCTGGGACACAGCAGCCATTATAATACATGCTGGTTGCCAAGTGTCCCGAGTCACAATCACATAACCATGGACACAGCAAATTCCAATGAAGGAGAATATCTGTCGCTCAGGGTTGACATGACGGATCCTTGGAGCTCTCTGAGCTTGCTTGTTTTCTTGTAGACATTTCATGACCCAAACTAGATAATGTCATCTGTGCTAGAAACGAGTGATATATGTGGAGAGGAGGAGGAGATTGTGGAGTCCTCTGAGCTTGTTTTTTTCCAGATGTTTCATGACCCAACTAGGTAACATCATCAGTGCTAGAAGGTGGGGTAGGGTTTGTGGAACTGACAGGATGAGGAGAAGGACTGTGGAGTTCTTGGTGCTCTCTGAGCATGCTTGTTTTCTTGCAGATGTTTCATGACCCAACTAGGTAACATCATCAGTGCTAGAAGGGAGTGGGGTTTGGAGAGGGGGAGGAGAAGAAGAAGGAGAGGAGGAGGAAGACTGTGGAGTCCTTGGTACTCTGCATCAGGGGTGGGATTCTTCTGGTTCAGGCGAACCCCTAGCTGCGATGATCAGCTGGCTCTGAACCAGTTAGATCTGATGATCATGTGGCCTTGCCCACCCACCCCTGCACTGTACTCAACTATACCTGCTCAGCTGATTCGCATGGCAGAGCAGATTGTGTTATTTCCTCAGCTGTGTTACTTCCCTGAAGTAAAATTGAAGGTAATTGTGATAGCTGTGCACGCGCGCACAATGCATGTTAGGCGCGTGCAAAGCATGCAATTAGCAAACCGGTTGTTACACCAGTAGAATCCCACCCCTGCTCTGCATGCTTGTGTTCTTGCAGACGTTTCATGACCCAACTAGGGAACATCATCAATGCTAGAAGAAGCATGATGTATGTGGAAAGGAGGAGGAGGAGATTGTGGAGTCCTCTGAGCATGTTTGTGGTTTTTGCAGACATTTCATTACTGAACTAGGTAACCTCATCAGTGCTCGAAGGGAGTGGGATTTGTGGAGAGGAGGAGGAGGACTATGGGGTCCTTGGTGCTCTGAGCTTGCTTGTTTTCTTGCAGAGGTTTCATTACCCAACTAGGTAACATCATCAGTGCTAGTGACTAGCACTGATGGATGATATTACCTAGTTTGGGTAATGAAACTTCCAAGAAAAGAAGCAAGCTCAGAGAGCACCAAGGACCCCTCACGACAACAATTACAAGTGCGGAGACTGATCATAAATCACTCATTTCAGCACCATCCTGACTTCAAACATTTGCCAAACAATTGGTCGTAAGTCAAGGACTTCCATCTTTTGAGGAGTACTTCCTCTATTTCTTCTGGAGATGGGAGAGTGACAATCATGACTGAACAACTGCAATAAAGGCCTTCAATTACAATCTAACAAGGGCGCTATGCTTGTTATTGGCAAAATCGTGGGTGGGGGGGACATCAACGCCCATAAGTCACAGCTGGAATACTCTGACATCTGGAAGAGGGCGGTCTTTTTAACAGCCTTGATTGTGGCATCCTTGCTCTTCCCTAACACCTTGTTTTGTGTTTGCCGGACACAGCAGGTTCTGGGATCCCACTATCCACCACTGCAGCGGCCCAGGCTGCTTTGCAGCTTAATGGAGCAATACCTTTGGGAGCACTGAATCCAGCTGCCCTGACAGGTAAGGGGGTGGGGGATCCGGGCTGGTCTGAAAGGAGCAATTGGGAGTGGTCCTAAGGACGGGAGTGCATCATGACAACTCTGGCTCAGCATTTTTCAAACTTGGCAACTTTTAAGGTGCGTGGACTTCAACTCTCAGAATTCCCCAGCCAGCTGTTGGCTGGGGAATTCTGGGAGTTGAAAGTCCACCCATCTTATAATTGGCAGTTTGCTGTCTGGGAGTTGAAGTCCACATAAAAGTGGTAATTTGGCTGTGGAATTCTGGGAGTTGAAGTCCACAGATCTTAAAAGTGGCCAGCTTGCTCAAACTAGCCCAATGAATGTTTCTCCAGACTGCTTGCATTACACCAAAGATCACCCTAATTTATCATCTTTTTTTCCCCATGGGAAATTATTCCCAGGTTCCTAATGCCTTTTTTTTTCTTTCTCTCAACCCTGTAGCTCTTAGCCCAGCATTGAATCTAGCTTCACAAACACTGGCCTCCCAGTGCTTCCAGCTTTCAGGCCTCTTCAGTCCCCAAACAATGTAAGTCGCTAAACAGCAAAATGTGTGGATGTTGGTAGGAAAGGAGCTTTTTCATCTTTATTATGCTCCAGATTTGCAGATCTTTTACAACCTAACTAAGATCTATAAGTTGATTGAGGGTGGATTTTTACCAAACAGATACCTAAAACCTCAGGTCTTCTCCTAGTCCTTCCCAAAATCTCAGCCTTATGAGATTTTTCTCACCCTTGAGCCCCAAAGTTCCCCACATCCCTTAGATACTCACAGACAAAATGATTTACCTGTGAAGTCCTTGGTGCTCTCTGAGCTTGGTGGTTTTCTTGCAGATGTTTCGTGACTCAACTAGGTAACAGCTTCAGTGCTAGAAGGGAGTGGGGTTTACAGAATGGAGGATGAGGAGGGAAGAGTAGGATGACTTCGGAGTCCCTGGTACTCTCTGATCTTGATTATGGACATTTTGTGACCCAACTAGCTGACATCATCAGTGGTGGTAGGGTTTGCAAAGTAGAGGAAAGAGGAGCAGGAGCAGGAGAATTCAGTGGTGGAGCAGGCAGGGCTGTCAAACTCGTGGCCTGTGGGCCAGATGCGTTATGCGCTGGCCACCCCACCCCCATTTTAGCAAAGGGGGGAAAGTTGTGATACGTCATGTGACCACGTGTTGTTGCGAGTTTGGCACCCGTTTTATGTGGTCCTTGGTGCTTCTGAATTTGGTTGCTTTCTTGCAGACATTTCATGACCCAACTAGATAACATCATCAGTCTAGAAAGGAGTTGGGTTTGTGGAGTGGAGGAGGAGGAGGGATAGGACTCTGAGGTCCTTGGTGCTCTCTAAGCTTGGTTGCTTTCTTTTAAGACGTTTCATGACCCAACTAGATAACATTACCAGTGCTAGAAGGGAGGAGCGGGATAGGATGGTGGTTGTAGTCCTGTAGGGTCTTTCGTGCTCTCTGAGCGTGTGCACATTTCATGACCCTACTAGATAACATCAGTGATAGGAAGGAAGGAGATAGGATAGGAGTGGTAGCCTTGTGGGGTCCTTGCTGCACTTTGAACTTGCAGACGTTTCATGACCCAACTAGGTAATCTCATCAGTCTAGAAGGGCTTTGCTCTCATTTTATATTCCAGTGGCTTGGCCCGTCAGTGTTGGTGAGAGTGGTCTTAGGAACTTGCCTTGCAAGTTCTCTGGTGCCCAGATTCGTTCCTCGACCTCTAACTCGCACCCCCCCCAATAACTTTACTCTCCCTTTCATCATTTTCTACCCTTGGCCATATCTCCACGTGAAATCCTGAGTGGTGAGGCCGAGGCATAGAGGAGATGGAGAAGGACCTTGGGGAGGGAAGGAAGGTAGGGTGGAAAGGAAGGCTTCTAACCTCTTTTTTTGTTTTGTTTTTTTCCCTTGTTTTCCAGGTAAGGACACCCAGTCCTCCCCCCCCCTTTCCCGCCCTCCCTCTCCCATGGAGCTTGGAGGGGGAATGATCATCTCCACACCATTACCACCTCACCTGACACCCCTCAACACACAATTGTGGATCCAAGCCTGGGGGGGGATGAACTTTGAAGGAACGCTCCCTCTTTGGGCACAAGGGGGGGAACCCTTCTTAACATGAACTCTGATTTATTCCGAATTTCCCTCCCTGGGGAAAGGGGAAGAGCTTGTATTCTGACCCCCCCCTTCCCCCCCACCTCCTCCAATCACAATTGGAGGAGAGGTGCATTATCCCCCCTTGGGGGGAGAGCTTTGCAAATGTTGAAGGGACCTCCTCCCCCCCCCCCCCCCCAAAAAAAAAGAGGTGGAATTGCAGCATCTTTTCCTTTTGGTGGGTTTTGGGGAGGCAGGAAGACTCTTGGCCCCTTCCTCTTTCTCTCTCACCCCTCAGCTCTCGGATCGGGCTGTGGGGCTTTGCTTGGATGGTTTTGGGCAGTCCTCGCAGCCAAGACTGGTCTGTGCACATGTGCATGTTGTACAAAAAAACGGAGAGGCACAGACCGGCATGTGGGTGGGTGGGAGGCCCATGTGGTGTATATCTCTTCCCCCCCCCTCAATTTGTAAAGAGGCATAACCTGTGGGGATGTTGGGTGTTTTCCCCCTTCATTTTTCTCGACTGTCTCCCATTCTTGGTGTCCCCGTTTTTCTGGCTGCACCCCTTCCTCGGAGTCCTTCAGAGACCCATTCCCCACCCCCATCCTTTCTGTCCCCCCTCACCCGCCCTTTCCAGATTTTCAAAGGTGTATTTTGGTTTTTCTTTTTATCTCTTTCAATTTCCCTTTTTTTTCTTTTGCTTATAAATGAATAAAAAAGTCACCAAATGGAACTGTGTGTATGGCTGTTCTCTTTTTTTTTTCAAGGAGGCAGGGTGAGGGGGAGAGTTTCTCCTGAAAAGAGATTAAAAACCTTTTAGGGGGAGGCTAAAATACTGTATTTGGGAAGGGAGGGATTTTTCTCAACATTTCCAGAGTCCAAGCAAGAAAGGAAATGTTAGGAATAACAAGGTTACCTAACGTAGTTTGGGTAAAATAATATATATAAACTATGATAGTAAGTTTAAGTGTGTGTCACTTTAAACTGCAAAGCATGTAATTTTTGGGTGCGGTGTTGAACCACCATAAGAGGGAGCAAGAGAATGTGACATTGCTGAGGATTACTGGTTTGATGAATTGATGGTTTGTTAACTGCGTGTTTTCCCTGCTGCTGAGTTGCTGAAGGAAGAGAGGAGTTTTGACTTCTTCATATCTCTACTGCAAGGAGATATATTACTGGACTGATATTTGTAAGTTTACTGACCTCTTTTTTGACACTGGAATTTGCAACTGAATAATCCCTGGACGGACTGAACTAGTGAATGATATATGGACTGTTTGACTATGCTATAACTCTTACTGGAATAAACTATTTAACTAGCACAGTGTATCTGTTTTACTGAGTGTAAGCTACAAAAACGTTTATCTCACATATTTTGCCTGCCTGCCTGACTGCTGTGCAGATTCTGCTAGGGTGTATCCCTAACAGGAAAGGAACATTCTTCTTTGGATCAGTATATTCAAAATCTATGTTATCATCTCCTTTTACTAAAAAAAAAATGCTATGTCATCAGTGAACAATAGCAACAACTAAACTACACCATCACTTTCCTTTTTGAATAAACATGGATCAGCCATGCCAGCTACAAAACCTATCTTTGTTAATTCCTTCACTATGCACTGGTTCCATTCATAGCCTGATTGCTTCAAGCCATAAAGACTCTTTTTTAATCTCCAGCAATCAGTTTTGTTATCAGTTTTTATCCCCAAAGGCTTCTTTAAATACATAAACCAGGATAGTCATTTAATAATGTTGTATCTTTAAGAGAATGTTGTAATTGTGATTGGCTGAGGTTCCTCCAATGGCCATAAGATGGAGCCAGAAACCTGGTTTGTTCTCCTTTGCATTTCCTTTTGCTTTTTGCCTGATCGTCATTCTGCTTGAATTGCTGTGAGTCTTGCAACTATTCGCAAACTCCGTTTACTGAACTTTGTTTATGATGCTGGTAAAGAAAAGGACTTTGTTTTTTGGATTATCTCTGGACTGATTATTTTGAATACTACCTGCTTTAACCGCGTATGATTTGGATTGTTCGTTGGACTTTGTTTACCCGTTTACAGGAAGTAAAACTTACATTTTACTATTCAGTGTATCCGTGTGCTGGTTGTGTTATTCATCACCACTCTCACTATGTTTCCCTGAGTGCACTCATTCTCCTAACGGGGAATACCTCAACATCTCTCTCTCTCTCTCTCTCTCATCATCTATCATCTGTCTTTATCTCTATGTCTTTATATTGATATCTGACATCTATCCATCTGTCTTTATCTATATATGTCTGTCTATGTCTATATCATCTATGTTTTTATCACCTGTCTTTATATCTATCTGTATCTTATCTATATCTATGCCTATGTTATGTCTCACCTATATTCATAGATGAGAAGACAAGGTTTCAGAATTCAAAATATTCAAGCAGAAACAAAACCGGATTCAAAAGGGTTAAATTAGCACAGTTTTCCAGTCCTTGGCAGACTTCCCAGAACCTGTCAGGCTAATCAGAATTGTCCATAATTCACAAGGCCACTTCAAATGTATTCTTCCGACTCATCAAACACTTTGCTTCCAAGCAAAGCTTGAGAGTCAGCACGCCTCTTTAAATCACCTGGATAGGCGTGTCAGTCTCTCCAATCAATGTTTGTCCTGATGCCTCCCTTCAGATTGACGTTTCCTGGTTCTCCTAGTTCTGGCATCAATCCACGATCTGTCAGTTTCCTCGCTGGAAACTTCTGTCTCATTTTGTTGATCATTTGCTGGCCTGAACGAAGTCAAAGGTTCTGGGGAGAATTGTCTCTGCGACAATCTCTCATCCTCCTGGCTCACGTCTGTGTCCTCTGATAATTCAGACTCCACATTCACAGCAGGCTCCAACCTTCCATCATCAGAGTCATCAGAGTCAAAACTCCCAGCAGGATCGATCCTTCCAGTCACAACATATCTATCTATATCTATGCCTATATATCATCTATCTATATCTTTATCATGTCTTTATATCGATATCTATGTATCTATACACCTGTATCATTTATGTCTATGTCTATACATCTATGTCTATCATATATTATCTCGCTTTATATCTGTCTGTCTTTTATTACTATGTCTCTATATCTAATGTCTCTGTCTTTATCTGTCTATATATCTATATCTAATGTCTCTGTCTTTGTCTACATCTATATCTAATGTCTCTATGTCTTTATCTCTGTCTATATCTCTGCCTTGCTCTTTTCCCCACGGAACTCTTTCCATGGGGAAAATATTCTGTCAGCCAGGAGTCTCCTCCCCTTTCATCCCAACTCTCCACAAGCAGAAGCTATTCTGAAATACAGTCCTCGAACTTACAACCACTGAGAATCTCCATAGATCTTCATAGACAATTGGGACCAATAAGCAAATAAATTGTTACGTTGAGCCGTTAGCTGATTTTATGACCTTTTATTGCCACGGTTGCCACAGAAATAATTGCAGTTGCTAAGTGAGTCACATGGATGTTAAGTAAACCCACCTCCTCCCCCGCTGACTGCTTTTGGAAATTGGCTGGGTAGGTCATAAATGGTGATCACGTGACCCCAAGATGCTGCCCACTTAACAACTGGCACAAACGGTCATACAATGAGGTAAAATTCACTTAACAAATGTTTCACTTGCTACCTAACAAAAAATTTGGGCTGAATGGTGATCGTACGTCAAGGACTTCCTGTACATGCCAAGTGCCCAAATTTTGATCATACAACCACAAGGGCACGAAGGTCTTAAGTGTAAGAACCGACCTTAAGTCACAGTTCAGTGCTAACTGAACAGTCACTAAATGAACGGTTGTAAGCTGAGGACTACTGTTGATGTTCTTTCTGATCACATCACCTTGGAGGTGGCCAAGTTCTTGGTTCCACAGTTGGTGTGATAGATCCCACAAAATATCCCTGAGATGTACAATTTTATGACACAAAATAACAGATTACAAGGGACCTTGGAGGGCTTTTCCTATCTGTGGTTATGTGAGTCCAGATAGGATGGGTAGTATCAGGCACAAGCCAGTTGGACTGAGTGCTCCAAAATTCAAGCTCCACCCTATGCTGTGGCCACGCCCCAGTTTTTGACTTAGTGCAGCCAAGGACACGTGTGTTACCAGGCTCCACTTTAATAAACGTGGAGCCTCGAAAAAAGGGGAAAAAAGTTTTAAAAGTTCATCAGAGGCTTGGAACTAACAACCAACAAGTGAGTTGGGTTTTTCAGCCCCAGGGGCTTAGGGATCGCGCTTGGGGCACTCGCACCAGCGCGTGGAGCCAGGACCATGTGGGGCGGCTCCAGGCAATCGGCCCGATAAGGGCTTCCAGCTGATTGGCACAGCAACAGAAACCGCTTGCAGTTTCTCTTTTGCTTTCTTGGCTTGCCGATTCGATCGACTTGGCTGAAAAACACTGAGCGCAACAGCCTGCAGCAGCGGCCTAGGGAGCAGCCAGCTCAGGAGTGCTTTGCAGCAGCGCAAACAAGCTGCTAGATCAGGCAATCGGTCCAGTCCCAGCTGGAGGGGAGCAATCGGAGAGGAAGGAGATAACCCCCAGCTGAAGGCGCTATAGACCACAGTGCCAGTGTTGCATTTCCAGCTCCAGCACTGAGGAGATCACGTGGGAGCCTCCAGACCTGCTTGCAGGTCCCAGAACGTGTTTCTAACTGGCAGGGTGTGGATGTAGCCCAGTAGTTGCCTATCCAGGCTTGCTTAGCTGGTTTACAAGGTAAGGAGACTTTTTTTTACTCTGGAGAAGGCCTTAATGGTTAAACTGATTGTGAGTGGGTTGTTAACACCTCATCCCTCCTTCCAGCAGGTTCCATTCTCCCTTTGGCTCTTTCTAGTGCCTTAGATATCTCCAGTGGGGATGGCAGACAAGGAGCAAGAAAGGGAACCCAGCCCCTCCACTTCCAGAGGCAAATCCAGGGGCAGACAGAAGAGAAAGGCCCCTGAGCCAAAAGCACCTTCCAGAGAAGATACAGAGGCCCAGAAAGGGCAAAAGGCACCTGGAAAAAGGTTGGAGAAACACCACCATGTGGCTGGGGGGAGAGGCAGGAGATCACACACACCCAGGACTCAGATCCTTCTCAGCAACCCCCTGTTTTGCATCTGGAAACAGTGCCTTCTACTTCTGCTGGTGCATCTTGCCCTCTTATCTGGTCTCCTGGTAATTCCTCTGCTATTGGTGATCCAACTCCCTTTGGAGAACATGGAGGAGAGGAAGGTGATTCCATAGTCTTGGAGGAATCTCTTCCTCCTCTTCCTAAAAAGGCTATAGCTATACCTGAGACATCCAACCCAGAGGATGAGGCTGAGGCTCTACCAGCACATCTGGAAGCCATCATCTCCAAAACTATAAGAAGGGGAGTTGTGGAGGCTCTCCAGGTTACTAGGAGACCAGTTTCTGAGGCCTCAGTCCATTCAGATCCTGAGAGGTCTTTTCACAATAGAGGCAAAGACTCCTTTAGGGGACAGGGGCTCTCCTGTCACTTCCTTACACAGTGTTACCTACAGAGCACATGAGGAAGAGAAAAAGGAGTCTGATTTCTCAGAGGATGAAGATATGGCCCCCAGAGAGGCCATCCTGTACAGGTCTTTTTGATGCTCAGAAGTTTAGAGCATTATTCAAAGCCAAGAAAATAGCAAATTTGGGACCTGGGGCTGATGTTGGAGAAATAGAAGGGAATGGTACACTACCACCTGACCAACCTTTTTTTTTTAGACAAGTTTTCAATTTTTCCAAAACAAAGAGAAATAAAAAAGCTCTTTTTGGTGTACAACATAATTCCAGATCACCACTTTTACATGCAAATATGACAATAATTATTCATTTTCTACATTCAACTTCCTATCTTATCCATTTTTAACTTAATTCTTCAACTTTTATGTAAGAAAAGGAACAAACAAATTAATCCTGTTCACTAATATTACTTTCATTCTAAATATCTTCTCATTTCAATTTATTTCAAATATTTCTTAAACATTAACGTTTCTTTTAAACATGACCTTTTCCATAATACTCTTTTCTCATTTAAGTCACTAATAATTCCCATATCTTCATACTTGTTAAATTTTAATTCTTTTGCCTGTCAGGTGTGCAATTCCATCACATATTCTTTCCATAAATTCTAGATTTATACAAGCTTTTACACACAAAATAAAACATGGATTTCCCCTCCCCTTTTACTAATTTGGGAGTGTCACCTCAGTGGTTTGACTATACCTTATTTCCCTCTTCTTAATTCCCAATATACATTTATTTAAATTAGTTATAATAATTCCCTAAAAAAGAACTACATAACATTGTACTTTTCAGTCAGATTCTGCAATATATTTTCCCCTTTTACTTCCACAGGGTTTTATTTATAATACCAAAAGAAAAATAGCAAAAAGAAAAGCAATTAATCCATTTGGCTAGTCCTGGTCACTGATATTAATCTCATTTTAAAACATCCTTGCAGTTCATTTCAATCATTTCAATATATATATAACAAACGTTAACCTTTCTTGTAACAATAAAGAACATACATTCATCTATTAAAAAAAAAAGAAATATCAGTGCCCTTCCCCCTCTCAATGGTCTATATTCCCCTATTGTCTAAATAACTTATAATTGCAAATACATTCTTATTACCCCTCATATCAGTGCGGAATCCCCTTAAATCATTAACCATTATCCCTATATTCTAAATAAACAATTTTTTCCATTATTTTACAATTCCCATATTTATTTATTTCCTGTTCCTCGTTACCTCTCTTCCCTTGTATTTTCCCAATCCTTTTCTCCCTCTGATTTATATCCCTCTCCTTCTTTATATCTTCCTTCCCCCTTTTATTTTTCTGCTGTTTCTTCCTGTCTTTCCCACTTTTACAGGTATTCCCATTTTCAGTTACTTTTTGGAATCTCCTATTTTTAACCCCCCTTCTTTTCCCTCCTCTTTGTTGTATTCTTTGCAATAATTGTCTATTTAAAATGGCTTCTTCTTGATCTGACTCCTCCTTCTCTGAAGTTTCTTCTTCATGTTCTTCGATCACCATTTCCATGGCTTTTAACACCGAGCAAAATGATTCACCTCTTGCATCTAGTAGTTCTTTCATGTTTTTAAGCATCATTTTTAATTCCCACAGAGATATCATCATTGCACACTCTTGTATCTTATAATTTTAAAATCCACAAAGCAGCTTCTCTTTTTCTTTTTTCTTCTTCAGGCTTTCTGAATTCACAACTATTCCAATACTGAGTTTATACCAAAGTTACCAATTTAGTCCAATAGTTCATCTTTTCTTCAGCTTTCACTTTCTGGGGTACTTATATTATTGTTTCAATATTTCCTTTTCATTGTATCAAATCAAGTTCATAGAGAAACAGAAGTTTTTTCTTTATATTTTCCCGTTTAAACTTTTGTCCACAAAATGACACTCTCTGTTGTAACAAAGTTCTCACACATTTTTTCCCCTCCCTGTTTTATTGTTAGGGGCTTTCCAAGCCTCAATATTCCAAAACAATCAAGTCTCCAATTTGTATACTTCCCCCTTCTTTTTAATACTCTTAAATCCAGCTTTAGTTTATTCCTGTTTGTTGCCAGTGTATTTTAATTCAGTTTATTTAAGTTTTTTGTTCTGGCTTCTTCCTCTCCTGGTTCGAAGCCCTGTTCAGCTGTCTAAGTTATTTTCTCTCTTTTTTTCCCTTCCCTTTTTAATTCTGCCGCTTTCTTTTCTTTCTTAAAAATTCTTAAAGCATCAATCCCGGGGCACCTTTTATTTATTGGTTGCACCAAATTGTCCCGGTTCTTATGTTGTCCACCTCCTTCTCCACTCCTGCACAAATCTTAGTCCAGATGAGTTGTCCTCTTCAGGGTTGCCATTTTGGAGCACCGCTCGGTCGTCTTCAGGGGGAAAAAATGCCAAGCCCAGAGGGGGGAGATGCGGCTCCCCTCAACCTGGCTGGCGGTTTCCCCTTAGTCCAACGCCCCTCCGAGGCAGCTTCAGCACATAACCACAAGGATTGGGGCTCTCCGGAAAGAATTGCCCTAGGGCGGAGCTGGCGTCGCGGTGGTACAGCATGCGATCTTGAAGCTCTAAGATCGCCGCTGATATCTCCGTTGCGGGATGATCCCACTGGACCTAAACTGTCCCCTTTTTCCTCTTCCCCTTCCTCATTCACTTCCCCTTCCTTTTCCCTTCTCTTTCCACTTCCCCATTCCTTTCTTCAACTCCCTTTCTGCTTTTCCTTTCCCCTTTCCTTTTCCCCTTCCCTTCCCTTTCCCCTTCCTTTTCCCCTTCCCTTTCCACTTCCGCTTCTTCAATTCCCTTTCCTCTTTCCCTTCCTTTTCCCTTCCCCCTCCCTTTCCACTTCCCTTTTCCTTTCTTCAATTCCCCTTTTGCTTCCTCTTTCCTTTACTCTTCTGCTTCCTCTTTCTGTTTCCCTTTTCCTCTCCCTTCCCCTTCTCAGTTAGCTGACACAGACTTAATTCATAAAACCCATTTTGGAGATCGCAAAGAGGAATTAAATGTGCCCTCCATTCATTTAATCCTTGTGAGGGCAGCCGATTGCCCAAAGGTTTAAACAAACTCTTAATCTCTCCTTCACAAACTTTTCTTGCATGTTTTGTAGATAAGGTAAGAGCACATGAAAAGCTGGCTTCAATATTTACAGTGTTTTGTCAACCAACGACAGAACAATTGGGTTGCTTATCTCCCTCTGGCGGAGTTTGCCTTCAACAACTCCCAGCACACCTCCACCCAAATGACACCTTTTTATGCGAATGTGGGCTTCCATCCGCGGCTTTTTCCATTGACGCTCTTAGATTCCCCAGTTCCCGAGACGCAGGAATTCTTGTCGGAATTGCATTCTGTTCAACAATTGATTAGACAGCAATTGATACGGGCCAAGGAGGACTATAAGAGGTTCGTGGATCGCTCTCGCCAGGCGACGCCCCCGCTGGCTGTGGGAGACCGGGTATGGTTGTCCACAAAACATCTTCGGGTCGACCGCCCAATCAAGAAACTGGACCATAAGTTCATCGGCCCCTTTCCTATCGAGGTGGTCATCAACCCCGTAGCTTATCATCTGACCCCACCACCTGTACCCGACGATGATACCGCTGCTGACAGTACAGTGGTCAGCATTCGGGATTCCCGCTGGCTGAAAGGACGGTTCCAGTATTTCATCGAGAGGCTGGGGGATGGACCGGAGGCCCTTTCCTGGGTGGATGCTTCCACGTTCCAAGCCCCGAACCTTATACGGAGCTTCCATGATCAGTTCCCCTTGAAACCACGTCCTGATCGTCAGACTCAGGGGAAGGGCCCTGCGGTGAGGGATAGTGTTGTGGCTCTGAGTCCTGAGTCTGCATTCTTAGAGGAAGAGGACTCGGAAGATGAGGAGGTAGAATTGGGAATGCCTTCCTCCCCAGGACCTTCCTCTTCGGCAATGCCTTCCTCCCTGATTGTGCCTCAGGTTTCGGCAGATAACCGAGAGGGACAGCCTGAGGCTAATCAGGAAGAGGAGGGCATATCGGAGCAGCCTTTGACAGAGAATCAAGCAGACGAATGCTGGCTTGATGCTAGGCAGCGTCGCAGGAAAAAGTGTGAGCTGCAACGCAGGAGACGTGGACGAATCAGAGACTGAGTTGAGTTAGTGACACACCCCACAGGGAATAAAAGTGGGTGTGTTTTCTCTGGGAACTCTGTATGGGACAAAGTGTGAATTTTCTGTGGAGCTTCGGTGTATCTTGAAAGCTTTCGTGATTAATGTTTCTGTTATCTTGTCGGACTTGACAGGCAGTGTGTGTGATACTGCCAAGAACATTGCCGGCTCAAAGGAATTAACTCTATAAATACTGAATCTTCTTGCCTGCTTGTATTTGGTCGGAGTTTGGACTTCTCATCTTCCTTGTAAAGGTGAGACATAACACCGTGCAAAAAAGCAGAAGAAACAGTAGATCACATCCTCAGCTCAGTCAAAAAGATTGCACAAACTGACTATAAGTAACAACGACAGTTGCCAAAATAAATCACTGGAGCATCTGTAAACATTGTCATCTGCTGGCAATGAAAAATTTGATGGGAATATAAGCGTTGAAAAAGTAATTGGAAAAAGAGCAAGCTAAAATATTGTGGAATTTCCAAAATACACACTGATAAAATTTTGCCACATCACACATCAGATTTAACTGTGGCTGAAAAGAAGGAAGATTAATGAGGCAATACTGGGAGATTGTAAAATAGACCAAGAGAAATACAAATAGAAGACAAAGAATTGAAGAAGATCACAAAGTAGAGGTATGTAGTCCTCAATTTACAACAGTTCTGTTCTGACCCAGCTCCCCAAACACAACTTACCCTCTGACATGAACTCAAAAGATTCCTTTATTAGGAATGCTGGCAGCCCTGGCAAAAAGTTTCTCTCACAGGTTAACAAGTCCGTCTGGCCGAAAGATGAATTAACTGTCTGCCACATCTATTCATCTACGCCCCCTGCCTTTTATCCCCAGAGATAGGGTGGAGCTTCACTAGCAGCAGTGGCTCTTCCGTCCCAAGGATTGGCCCATAGCTTTCCACTGCTCTCCTCTGCCTTCTGTGCATCCGTGTGTCAGGCACTGGACCCAGCTGTTCCTCTTCTTCATCAGCCACCTCCAGACCTGGGGGCTGTTGACTCTCCATCTGAGGGCTGACAGATGGCCCAGGCTCCACTTCTCTCTCTCTCTGAGAGCTCCATTCCCTCTTCCCCCTTGGAGCTCTTAGGTTGCCTTGATGCTGACCCTGACTCCCACGCCTCCTCCTCTTCTCATTCGGCTGCTGGAGGGGCCAGCGGCCAACAGGCCACAACTCATTCATTCAACCCTACCACGCCCACCAAGCCACGGCCACAAAACTGGTAGTAAAAATTTTTGAATCCCACCATTGAACAGCTTGCCACCAGAAATCATGGGAGCTCCATCACTGGAGGTTTTTAAGAAGAGACTGGATAGTCCCTTGTCTGAGATGGTATAGGTTCTCCTGCTTGAGCAGCGGGCTGGACTAGAAGAGCTCCAAGGTCCCTTCCAGCTCTGTTCTATTTTTTATTTTATATAAGAGCAACAAAGATGATTAGGGGAGTGGAGGCTAAAACATATGTCTAGTCCAATGAAAAGGACTAAGGGGGATATAATTCCAATATTTTAGGGGCTGCCACAAAGAAGAGGGGGTCACCCTGTTCTTCAAAAAACCAGAAAGCTTATAAGTGGGAAGGGAGAGGCTTGGGAAAACACATTTTTACTCTAAGACTTTGCTGGAGGAGATGCCTTGAAGATAAAGAGAATAGAAATTAATTCTAAGAAAGATTTAAAGCACAGATTGGACGTTTCTTCTTTCCCTAATTTGACTTCACCCCTAGAAGAGAAACTGTAAAAAGAAGAAGCTTGTACTCTGCCTGGACTGTTTGATGACTGTGGGATTTTGGGACTTTTGGGAACTGTTTTAAGTTTGGAAATAACTGATTGGCTTAATAAGAAGAAGAGGATACAGAAAGAGAAGAAGAAACAGTTCAAAATGGCTCTATCTCTTGATGAACTAAAAAAACAATATTTAAAAATAAAGAAGGCAAAGATGTTATGGGAGAAGCCCTTTGTTTTCTAGATATGGCGCTTGTCATGTGTCAGCAAATTAAACAACAGCTGGAAGAAGCTGAGGAAGAAGAAGCCATTTTTAATGAACTAAACGGTGTGACTAAGAAGGAAAGGAGAAAGAGAGGAGCGAAAAGGAAGGACTTAAGAAATTAAAAAATGTTTATGAAAGAAAAAGAAGATGCAAAAACAACAGAATGCTAGAAAGCAAAAGGAAAGAGGAATGCAACAGAAAGGGGAAATCAAGAAGGCAGAGGTTTGGAGAGGAGGGGGTAAAAAGTTTAGGCGGGCTAAGAAGGAAAGGGAAAAGGGGGAAAAAAGTTACAAAGGTATAAGACAGGATGGAGAAAAGGAAATTTTTTTTAGGGATAATGGGTAATATATGGGATTTTTTTTTAAAAAAGGGGGATTCTGCAAAGTACACATGAGTATTGTAATAGTGGTATTTGTATTATAAGTAGATAATCAGAACTTTTTAAGATCTAATAAAAGACTAAAATATCAAGGTATAACTTTAAAAGGTTTAATAATGAATGATAATAAGTTTTAATAAAATACTAAAGGGAATGTTTAAAATATTAGTTTAAATATAGAGTTTAATGGATTAATGTGTTGATTGTTATGGATTTATTATTGTAGCATTGGTTTCTGAAATAGTAGAATGTACTAAGCAGAATCTGATTGGGATTTAGGTGTTATTTTAAATTTTAATTGAGGGGAATGATAGAAAGGCATCATACTCTGATTAGTGATTCCAGGGGAAACTATTCTTTTTTAAATTGGAAATGAGACAGATGTAAATGGAGAAATGGACAAAAGATATAAAAATATTTTTCTTTAAAGCAAGATTAAATATATAAAACAGAATTAAGATGAGGCAAAAGTGGAGAGGAGTTATATAATAGATATAGAATGGTAAATAAGATGGGTAATGGTATATAAGAAGAGCATGAATTCAATTGAAGTCCATACAAAAAGAGGTAAACTGGGGCCAAGTTACTTTCTAGAAGAAAGTTTTATGTTTTTATGTTTATGTCTTATGTGTGTGTGTTTAATTAAGAATTAAATAATAAAATCTCGGAGGAAGACTAGATGAGAATAATTATAAACAAGCCAGAGGAAAATATAAATGTGATGAATAGCAGATAAATTAGAAAGGAAATATGATTGAATAATGATTAAAGAGAAACAATGTGGAATTTGGTAAAGGGAATTTACGTGTTTATATGGAAATGGGATAAATTATAAGTACGTGATATAAAGCAATATGTTACCTGCTTTGTAAAGATCTACAATGGAAAGAGGTTTTATGTTTTTAATGTTTAATGATGTTTTGTTTTGTTTGTTTGTAAAATCAATAAAACTTGTTTAAAAAAAAAAACCAGAAAGCAGGAGAAGAAGCAATAGATGGAAACTAATCAAGGAGAGAAGCAACCTAGAACTAAGGAGAAAGTTCCTGACAGTGAGAACAATTAATCAGTGGACCAACTTGCCTCCAGAAGTTGTGAATGCTCCAACCCTGGAAGTTTTAAAGAAGAGATTGGGCAACAATTTGTCTGAAATAGTGTAGGATCTCCTGCTTGAGCAGGATTTGGACTAGAGGACCTCCAAGGTCCCTTACCACTCTTGTTATTCTTTTCTCTTCTCCTTCTCTTCTAATTCTCTTCTCTTCTTTTCTTATTAATTGGAAGGTTTCAAAGCAGCTATTCACTCCAACTAAGATTCTAATCTTCTGTTCATCATTAAATGCTGCTTGTTTTGCATTCACACATGGACTATTTACCAACAATAACATTTGGATCCAAATCAGACATTCGATCAGCAATGAATAAACTCCAGAGACTTTATACATGTGGGATGAATCAACCACAAAGCACTAAGAAGGATATTAAATTAGGGTATAAGAATGTAAACTTTAATTATATTAATGTCTGTGGAGAATCTCAGTCATCCAGGACACAGTTGTCCCAAAGGTGCTTTTCTCAAGAGGCAACTGGACTTTCTGGTTTTTCTTTGAAGACATTTTGCTTCCCATCCAAGAAGCTTCCTCGATTCTGGCAGGATGGGAGGGGGCGATGGAAGGATCATATTTTCGTGACTTACAACAGTTCATTTAGTGATCATTCAAAGTTCCAACAGCATTGAAAAAAGTGACTTATGACCATTTTTCTCACTTACCGCCTTTGTAGCATCCTCATGATCATGTGATCAAAATTCATATGCTTGGCGGACTTCCAGTTTGAAGGGCTTCGGCGACAGACAGAAATCCGCGATTGTGCATGGTTTCTGCCTGGGCTCGCCACTGGAGAGCCCTGAGCCGGCTGGTTTCGGGGCTAAGCCACCCCGTAGAGGTGGTGAAGAGGGGGGAGACTGCCAGCAGGGTCAAGGGGAGCCGCATCTCTCCTCCTCAGCTGGCCATTACTCCCTTTCCCGAAGGTGGTAGGAGCAGTGGTCAGAAATGTCCACCTCAAAGAAGAACTCAACCGGAAAAGAATGTGCAGGAGGAAGATAAGTAGTGAAAGTTTTGGCTGACCGGGTTAAGTTGAAAAAGTAACAACCAAGGTACCCTGGAATTTAAATTTTACAAAAAATAACATCTCTCCCAAAGAAGAGTCGGAAGCAGCGAAAGAAAGTGAAAAGGGAAAGGTTTGGGGGTTTTTTCTTCTCTCTCCTTCCCTATATTGACAACTAAGAGACTTAAATAAGAAATCGGTGGGACATCTGGTCTGCAGCGCTTCAGGGCAGACAGGAATCCGCGACTGTGCACGGTTTCTGCCTGTGCTCGCTGCCCGAGTGCCCTGAGCCACCCGGCTTCAGGGCTAGCCACCTCCGTAGAAGGTGGCGAAGACAGGGGGGACCTGGCAGGGTCGAGAGATGTCGCATCTCTCTTCCCTAGCCGGCTAAACCCCCTTTTCCGAAGGCAGCTGAGTGGCGGTCAGAAATGGCCACCACATAGAAGCGCTCAGCCGGAAAAAGAAAGTGCAGGAGGAGCTGTGAAGAAGTGAAAGTGTTTTTTGCTGACCAGGATAAAGCAACAGCGAAAGTACCCTGGAACTTAAAATTTGCCAAAGATACATCGTTTCCAGAGATTCACAAGCGGCAAATGGAAGTTTAAAAGGTAAAGTTTTTCTTTCTTTTCACTCTCCTTCCTAACGTGACAGCGAATAGAACCGCAAGAGAAATTGGAAAACCCGCATTGGAGGTAATTAAATGCTAAAGGGATAAGGCTTTCTGAACATTTTTTTTTAAAAAAACCTTTTTTGCTGTAAGTGGGAAGGGAGAGGAAAAAAAATTGGAGCAGAATTTGAAAGTGAGGAGATTGCCTAGAATTTTAAAGAGCTATTAAATATTAACAAGACTTCTAAAAGATACATTTTAACTGGAACTTTGTGACTAAACAGTAACCCCAAAAAGAGAAAGGGAAGAAAGAAGAAAGTACTAAAAGAAACAGCTTATTTGGATTGTTTGGTGATTTTGGAACTTTTGGGAACTATTTTTGATTAAAAGCACTTGGGTGGTTGTTTTGGAAAAACTTTTTCTCTCTAAAATGGCATCACTTGTGGATGAATTGAAAATTGAATACCAAAAATACAAAAAAGAAGAACAAGAAAGGAAAGATTCTCTTGGCACTCTTTTTCAATTTTTAGAAATGGCGGTTTGCACTTATGAAAAACTGCGCAACAGGATGACTGGGATAAAGAAGAAGGCATCTTTGATGAACAAGTGACTCTATTTGGGGAAGGAAAGGAGAAAGAGGAAAAGAAAAAGGGGACTTTAAGATTTGAAAAAACAACCAAAAAAGAGAAAAATAAGGTGAAAAGTGGATACAATGTTAGAAAACAACAGAAAGGGGGAAAGCAAAAGAAGAAAAGAGAGGTGGAGAGACAAGAGGGTAAAAAGGGCAAGGAGAAGAATAAGCGAGGGAGAAAGGAAGGGATGAGAAGCCTCAATAGTGGGGAGCAAGATGTAAAGAAACAAAATTCTTTTAGAGATAATAAGTAAACTTAATTGAAAAAGGGATTCTGCAAAGGTACTTAAGATTGTATTCCTATATTTGTATTCAGAAATAATGTTAGAAAATTGGAAACAACGTAATCAAAAATGGGATAAAATATTTAGTGTAACTTAGTGAAATTTTTGTGAAGAAAAAGAAGGCAATGAAATAAATGAGAGAATTGAAGTAGGAGAAATGGGAAAATTTTAATGAAATAATGATTTAAAATATGTGATGTGGGGGGGAAATAACTGGAAAGTATAAGTGTTCTCATAAAAGTATATTTAATTGCAAAGTAACGTGTAAAGTGTTTAAGATATAAATGAATATTAATATTAAGGATTAGATTTGTATTGGCATTGATAGTTGTTTTAATTACATCATATACCTGTAATTTTTTTTTCTATAAAAAAACATTGTGTAATTTTAGAATGTACTAAACAGAATCCCAATGCAAGTTATGTATTATATTAAGTATTATAAATTTAGGGGAAAGAGTTAAAGGCGTCATACTCCAATCAGTGTACAGGAGAAGTTTTGTTTAAAGAGAAAAGATAAATGGATAGCTGGAAACAGAACAGACAAAGAATAATAAGTATTATGATTTGAACTGAGATGAGATAAATAAAATAAAACTAAGAAAGTTAAAAGAGGTGAGAAGTTATATAGAAAATTGAAAATGGTAATAAGATATGGAATGGTATATAAAATGAATATGAATTTGAATTTGTGTCTGTATGAAGAGTTGTAACCCAGGATCAAGCAGCTTTCAGAAAAGATGTTCTATGTTTTTATATTTTCTGTTTTGTTTGTGTATTGTCTTTGAAAATCAATAAAATTGTTTTTTTTTAAAAGAAATCGGAAAAATCCGCTTTGGCATCAATAGGCAATTAAGCTGAAAATAAAACAAAATGCCAAAGGGATAATAAAGATTTCTGAACATTAAAACCTTTTTCTTTTATAAGCAGGAAGGGAGAGAAAAAGAATAAGGGCAGGATCTGGAAGAGGGAGGAGACTGCCTGGAATTTAAAAGAATTTAAAGTAAAACTTCAACAAGACTTCTAAAAGATACATTTTAACTGAAACTTTGCAACTAAATAGTAACCCCAGGAAGAGAAAGTGGAAAAAAAGAGCAAAAAAGAAACAGCTTGCGTGTATTTGGATTATTTGGTGACTTTTGGATTTTTGGTTATTATATTTGAATGACTAAAATCAATCGGGTGGTTGTTTAAAAATTTATACAATGGCATCACTTCTGGATGAATTGAAAATGGAACTTAAAAAGTACAAAGAAGATGCACAAGAAGGGAAGGGTTCTTTTGGCTTCGTTTTACAATTCTTAGAAATGGAGATCTGGAACTATGAGAAACAACAAGAAAAGACTGCAAAACAAGAAGACTGGGACAAAGAAGAAACCATCTTTAATGAACAAGTAACTCTATGTGGGGAAGAAAAAGGAAAGGGGGGAAAGAGAATGGAGAATTTAAGACTTTAAAAAACAATGAAAGAAAAGAAAAATAATTCAAAAAATAAGTATAATACTGGAAAGCAACAGAAAAGGGGAATACAGAAGAGGGAAATAGAGGTAGAGAGACAAAGGGGTAAAAAGGGGAGAGAGAAGAAGAGAGGAAAGAAGGAAAGGAAAACAAGTTACAAAGGACCGGAGCAAGATATAAAGAAACAGGACCTATTTAGAGATAATGGGTGAAAATCTAACTGAAAAAGGGATTCTGTAAAGGTACGTAAGATTGCATTGTTATATTTGTAATAGAAATAACTTTAGAAAATCTGAAACAACATATGATTAAAATGAGGGATAAATAGTTAGTGTAATTTAGTGAAATGTTTGTGAATAAAATAAATGAAATAAAATAAATGAGAAAATTGAATTAGGAAGGAACGGGAACATTTTAATTAATGTTTTATAAAATATAAGTGAAGGGGAGGAATTAACTATGGAAAGTTTATAATTGTTCCCATAGAAGTATATTTAATTGAAAAGTAATGTTAAAAATGTTAAGATTTTAATGAATATTAATATTAATGATAGAATTGAATTGGAATGGAATGTTGTTTTAATTATATACATTTATAATTTTCTTTCTTTTTTTAAGAATACAGTGTGTAGTTTAAGAATGTACCAAGCAGAATCCGAATGGAAGTTATGTATTATATTGAGTGTTACAACTTTAGGGAAAACATATAAAGGTGTCATACTCCAATCAGTAACTACAGGAGAAATGTTGTTTAATGAGAAAAGATAATAGATAATTGAAACAGGACAGACAAAAAATATAAATATAATGATTTGAATTGAGATGGAATAAATAAAATTGAGAAAATTAAAAGAGGGGAGAAGCTACGTAGAAAATGTAAAATAGTAATAAGATATGGAATAGAATATAAAAATGAGCATGAACCTGAATTTGCGTCTGTATGAAGAAATGTAACCCGGGATTACGCTACTTTCAAAAAAGATGTTTTATTTGTATTCTTTTTCTTTTTGTGAAAACTCAAATAAAATTTACAAAAAAACAAAATTATATGCTTGGCCACGGACTCATACTTGTGACTGTTGCCATGTCCCAAGGTCACGATTCCCTTTTGAGACCTTTTGATGAGCAAAGTCAATGGGGAAGCCAGATTCGCTTAACTGGGTTACTAACTTATCAATGGCAGTGATTCACTTAACAACAGTGGCAAGAAAGGTCATAAAGTGGGGCAAAACTCACTAAACGAGCATCTCGCTTGACCCACAGAAATTTTGGGGCTCAGTGATAGTAAGTCGAGGACTACCTGTATGATTTTAAACCTCCAAGCGGGCTCAAGGGCTCTCCGAGTACTAACGACCAGATGATGGCAAAGAAATATGACCCTGCCGTCACTCCCAACATCCTGCCAGAACTGATGAAGCTTCTCAGTTAAGAAGCAAAACCTCTTCTTTTTCCTCCAGGAAAAAACAACTTCTTTTTCCTTTTGAAAAAAAGCACCTTTTGAGACTTTGATTAGCTTCATATCTTTGGTCCTTTCAGATTTAAGGGTGTATTTTTCCTTCTAAAACAGAGAGGTACAAAGTCATACCTGATCCCAGATGTCATACAAAGAGAGAGAGAGAGAGATTAAAGCAATGTGCACAGGCACAATATTCCAGAAAGCAGCTGGGTCTATGACAAAGGAAATTACTGGGTTAGCATCAACATTGAATTAAAAGTAAATTATAATTAATAGCTTTCTGGTTATTCCTCCTTTTTCCCCCTCTCTGACTTTATCCTGCCTGAAGCAACCTGTAGATTATCCTTCCTTTATTAATTTAACCACTTTTGTTGCCAAGTGGATGGGGGTTACAATAGATTTAACAGAATAAAGAACTATTCTGAGATTTTGTTATCATTTATTACAAGTGTAAATTTTTCCAAAGCGGTTGTCAGTTAAGTAACGATGGGCTATGCCAAGCGACTCCCTTGTTTTTGCTCAATTTAATTATGTGTATTTTACTGGTCTGGGATGTGTGTTCATTTTTCATTTTTTTTCATTTTCCTTGGGAGAAATTAGGTAAATTAAATTGAGTTTGGGAGCACTGCAAAATGGTTTAATTGTTCTAAGTTTAGCCCTTTGCACACAGCAGAGCAATTTTGCTGTAATGTGAAAAAAAGCTGTAGTGTGTTTGAACAATCCTTTCCTAGATAATTTAAATTTCTAGATCCAAATCACGTCGATGTCGTATCAAATCTGCAACACTGCATTAAAAAGTTCAACCCCAAAGGATCTTGGGGGTGAGATATAATTCTTCCTTCCTTCCTTCCTTCCTTCCTTCCTTCCTTCCTTCCTTCCTTCCTTCCTTCCTTCCTTCCTTCTCTTTCTTTCTTTCTTTCTTTCTTTCTTTCTTTCTTTCTTTCTTTTCCTTTCTTTCTTTCTTTCTTTTCTTTCTTTCTCTTCCTTTTTCTCTTTCCTTCCTTGCCTCCTTCCTCCCTCTTTTCTATATTCTTTCTTCTCTCTCCTTTCCTTCCTTCCTTCCTTCCTTTTTCCTATCTTCTTTCCTCTCTCTCGTCTTCCTCTTTTTTTCTTTTTTTTCTTTCTTTCTTTCTTTCTTTCTTTCTTTCTTTCTTTCTTTCTTT
>NW_020769611.1:129953-152630 GCF_900518735.1 Pseudonaja textilis
TTTCTTTCTTTCTTTCTTTCTTTCTTTCTTTCTTTCTTTCTTTCTTTCTTTCTTTCTTTCTTTTTCTTTTCTTTCTCTCTCTCTCTCTCTCTCCCTCCCCCTCTTCCTTCCTTCCTTCCTTTTTTAAAAAAGGAAGATTCCCATAACTTTCATGTAACTTTAGCAGGTAGGAATTCAACAGGAGTTGTTTCCTTATTATGTGAGGGGAAAAAACAGCCTGATGGGCAGAACTGTTTGAAGTTCTTTAGATAGGCAGGGGTTGCCAGATTTTTTTTTTTTGGGGGGGGATTTAATCCACCTTAGATGCAGATAGTTCTTGACTTACAAACAAAATTGAGCCATTATTTTTCGTATGTTAAGAGAAGGGGACAAGTTACTAAAATAGTTTACCTGTGTGATGAAAGGGAGTCTTTCCTTTGTATATATTCTTTTTTCCTTTACTCTCTACCTTTTCTATTCTTCCTTTTTTTTCTATTTTTTCCTTTCTTTTTTCTTTTATTCCTTTTTAAAATTTCCAAGTTTAACAAAATAATTATTTAAAAATTAGAAAATATTTACTGCTTGCACGTGCCTCGTTCTTTCCCAACCGGCAAAACAAAGAGTAAAGATTCTTTTGATAGAAAAGGACCACTCTTTCTTTTGGTCATCCTTACCTGCATGATCTTCCTCAGGATGGGCGAGCCCTTTCATGCCCCCAAAGATGGTAGCCAATGTCATCTTGCCAACTCCACTCTCACCCAACAGCATGACTTTGTACAGGCCTTGGCCAGCCGCCGGACTGGTTCTGCCGTGGCTGCTGACCTCTGGGGAACTTGGTGGAGAGTCCAGCTCATCCACTGCTGATGCCCTCACCAGCTGGTGTTTGATGGGCAGGGGCATGCTGCCGCGGCGAGGTCCAGCCACTGCCAACACCGGGGGCAATGTCATGACTGACTGGGAGCTGCCCAAAGGGAGAGACAAGGGAGGTTGACTTTGCTACAGGATTAGGGTGTTGTGGCCTGCCAGCAGCCAGCAGAGCTGGTGGCAAACTCAGTCAATGAGTAGGTTGGGGAGGAATATGGGCCAGTCCTGGAGTCTGGGGAAGGCTCTGACGAGTTCTCTGCGTCACAGGCAGAGATGGGGCCAGGGCTGTCTGACAGTTATCAGCTGCCTTTGGAGTCAGAGATCAGTGGGGCAGAAGAGCAGCTGGAGCCTGTTCCCAGTGTGCGCATGCACAGAGCTGCCAGGAGAATGTAACAATTAAGGAACAAGGATCTACCCGGGAGTAAAGGCTCAGGTGGAGGGTGAATGGCCCCTCCCATAGGGAATAAAGAGGAGTGAAAGTGGGGTGGGGTTTGCAGGAGACAATTAGTTCAATTCATTAGGGTGAAGATCTGTTCCTGACTTCCTCCCAAGTAATTTCTGCTACAGTGTTGTGTTTGGAAGATATCGGCCTGGCAACTCTCCAAGCCTGATAAAGGTCTTTAGTTGTGAAATCTCTTGAAAGACTGTTGGCTGGGACTTTGCTGGAGAGGAATTCACTTTAACCTAAATAAAAGGGGTTTTATTGGGACAAGGAGTCTGCTTCATGATCTTGGGAAGCCTAGGTCAGAACAGCTACAGGATTAGGGTTCAGGTGTGGCAATGACATCTGTCTGATCTTGTGTTTGGCTGGAGGCTGAGCAGTGCCAGGACTTGGAGGCGAGACCACAAGGAGATCACCAAAGCTGTCTCAGGAAGTCGAATGAACATGTGAAAGGAAGCAGGGCCAAACTTATGGTATATGAATGTCTCCCTGAAGTCACCCAATTTCCTTGTTCTTTCTGGCAATGGAGACAGCTGGTAGGGGCTCGAGAAATGGATGAAACCACATCTGTACCCTTCCAAACTCCCTCAGATAAGACCCCCACCCACCCCAGTTCCAACCATTCTAGGCAAGAATTACTTCCAAGAGAGGAAAATCGGATCTCCGGTTGCAACGAACACACGAACCGGACCATATTTTATTTATATAATTTATTAATTCAGTTTTGATGCTGCCCAATTTCAGTGGATGTATTTTCTAAGTAGCTTCTAACGACTTTTATAAACCCTGGTTATGCAGACTACAAGGGGTGAACCCAGTTAAGAATCATAAAATAATTTAAAAGGCCACTGAATTAACATACTTTCTTCTGAAATAAAACAAGAGAACGTCTTTTAGAAGTAGATGGGCCATTTCACAGAAGAAATATCTTATAAGGTTGTTTTAAACTAGAATATCCCTGGCTTTAAGCTGCCCTACATAACTTTGTGCAAGTTTAAAAAAACCAGTCAAATAAACATCTCATGGCTTATTTTAATCGACAAGTTTTAACATCAAGTAAAATTAAATCCTGTACAGAGCACAGCATACCAAGACAGAATCAGAAAAAAAGACATAGTGATGATAGATAGGTAGGTAGGTAGATAGATGATAGAGATAGATAGATGATAGATGATAGATAGGTAGATAGATGATATAGATAGATGATAGATAGATAGATAGATAGATAGATAGATAGATAGATAGATAGATAGATAGATAGATAGATAGATAGATAGAGGCAGGCAGGCAGGCAGGCTAAATCGCCTTGAGATCTTTGGCCACCTTAAAGGAATGCAAGAAATCTAAAAAAAGCTCAGAGGTTCAATTCACACAACCTTCTTAATTTCTCCACTCCCTGAGGGCAAAACTTGAAATCCCTCCCCCCCAGAATAGGCCCAATGCTACAGAAAAAGATGTTTCATAAATATGAATTCAGTATGTTGCATGAACCCAGACAGAGAACGTTATCTATTGGTAACCAGGGTTGCATTTTAAAAACACACCTTTTCACTCCACAAATGGCTGGACAGTGAGGTCTCCTTAATCCATTAAATTTCTGGCATTTCCATTTTTCTTCCCTCTATATACCAATGACTGCATCTCAAAGTACACTTAAAGTACAGGTAGTCCTCGGATTACAACTGCAACCGAGCCACAAAATTTCTGCTGCTAAGTGAGACACTGGTGAAGTGAGTTTTGCCCTATTTTATGACTTTCCTTGCCACCGTGGTTGACTGAAACCCTGCAATTGTTAAGTGAGTCACACAGTTGTTAAGTGAATCTGGCTTCCCCATTGACTCGGCTTGTCCAAAGGTCACCAAGGGGGATCACGTGACCCCCAGGAGGCTACGACCATCATAAATATGAGTCTGTTGACAAGCCTCCAAATTTTGATCATGTGACCACAGGGATGCTGCAACGGCCATAAATGTGAAAAATGGTCGTAAGTCATTTTTTCCGGTGCCGTGGTAATTTCAAACGGTCGCTAAATGAATTCTGTTGTAAGTCAAGGACAACCTGTACTGCAGATGATCAGGGTGGATAAAGATCGATGATTTAAAAAAGAATCAGATTTTTAAAATTTAAATCAAATTTTAATTTTTTTTTCTCAAATTTATTTTAATAAAATGCTTTTGGAATAAAAATCTATCTAAAGACAGTTTTCTATTTGAGATACATTCATAATTGAGTTTGTTCAGCATGAAATGGAGCTTAGTTATATAGCACGAGGCTGTATATATTCTGCAATATTTACATTTTTGGTAAACTTCATTCCATGAATCCAAGCTCTGCAAGCTGAGATAACATGCACCGCATTGATGCATTCACTCAATTTCACAGCAGAGGTGACAGTTGCCCCTTAAAAGTTATGATTTAAATTGAGTTGATTTAAATTGAGCCTTTTTGTTAGTGATTTAAATCATGATGCAGGGTGAATTTGATTTAAATCAAGTTAATTTAAATCAAATCCACCCTGCATATACAACCTTGATTGGTCTCCTTCAAGACCACGACGAATCTGCATACAGGCAGGAAATTGAAGAACTAGCCTTGTGGTGAGGCTGGAATGGGCTTCAAACGTTTTAGCAACCAGTTCTCTGCCTGGTTGCTGGGTGGGCATGGCCATGGTGGGCATGGCCATGGTGGGCATGGCCTAGTCGGCCTCTTGCACCACAGCGGGGGGTGGCGTTTTCACCCTCCCTGGGCTCTGGTTTTCCTTGAGCCTCCAGGAGGGCGAACATGGCCTCTCTGGGCTCCAGAGGCCCTCTGGAGGCCGAAAACGGGCCTGTTTCTGGTCTTCTGGAGCCTCCGGGAGGCCTGTTTTTGCCCTCCCCCAGCCTCCGCTGTGAGAGAGAGAGAAGGGGGAGGGAAAAGGAGAGAAACAGAGAGACAAAAAGAGGGAGAGAAAATGAGAGAAAGAAAACGAGAGTAAGAGAGCGAGATATAGAGAGACAGATAGATAGATCATGAAGTGGGGAGAGGAGGGAGAGAGATTGAGATTTTAAGAGCCGTAAACTACATAGCAAACTTTAAAAACCAATACAACACCTTATGCTGACAGATAAAGGCAGAATGCACAAATTATTTCTGCAAGCAGGAGGCAAACCTCCTACGTACAAAATCTACCCGCACCTTCTACAATTTTGTAAACTCCAAACTTAAAAGACTCAAGAACCATCCCACCTCTAAAGCGACCAAATGGGAAAGACTGCAGTGACGAAGCTGTTAAGGCTGACGTCTTCAACACATTCTTCAGTTCAGTCTTTGTAAACAGCAATGGTTCATGCCCCACATTTCCTAGTCGTACCACAACTAACTGCAATGATCTACTATTGACTTTACAGAAGATAATGTAGAAAAGGCACTACGAAACCTAAAACCATCCCTTATCTATTGGCCCTGATGAATTATGTGCATACTTCTTAAAAAAGCTCTCCTCTGCCATAGCAGAACCCCTAAGCATTATATATGATATATCATTCAAAACCAGCTCCTTACTGAACCTATGGTCCTTAGTTACGGTCATCCCTATCTTCAAAAAAGGTGACCCCAGCCTGGTTGAAAACTACAGACTGATCTCACTGTGTTGTGTCATGTGCAAAGTCCTGGAATCAACCATTAACCAATTCATCACCCTCCACTTAGAGTCAAACAACCTACTCTCCCAAAAACAATTTGGTTTCAGGAAGAAATTGTCCTGCAACCTACAACTCCTACACTGCAAAAACATATGGACTACTCTACTCAACCAGGGTAAAGCAATAGACACAATTTACATAGACTTCTGCAAAGCCTTTGATTCAGTGGTACATGACAAACTACTGTTAAAACTAAACTCTTACGGCATTTCCAGATCCCTTCATAAGTGGATTACTGCATTCCTGTCAAACAGGCAACAAATAGTAAAAATAGGGAGCGCTATATCAAACCCTGCTCCAGTCAACAGTGGTGTCCCCCAAGGCAGCGTTTTAGGACCCAGACTCTTTATACTCTATATAAATGACCTTTGTGATCACCTTATAAGCAACTGTGTCCTCTTCGCAGATGATGTAAAACTATTCAACACCATCGACAATACTACTGTTCTTCAAAGTGACCTTGATTATGTGTCTGAATGGTCAAACATTTGGCAACTCCAAATCTCGACCAACAAATGCTCTGTCCTACACATTGGTAAAAAAAAAATCAGTTCACCAAATACAAGCTAGGAGGATATGACCTCGTTGACAACCCTCACTCTGTCAAGGACCTCGGAGTACTCATATCTAATGTAACAGCATTGCCAAAAAGGCATTAAGAGTTGTAAATCTAATCTTACGAAGCTTCTCCTGTGGAAATATTGAATTGCTAACTAGGGCATTCAAAACCTTTGCTAGACCAATACTCGAATACAGCTCATCTGTCTGCAATCCGCACTGTATATCGGACATTAATACAATTGAGCAAGTCCAGAAGTATTTCACGAGAAGAGTACTACACTCCTCTGCTTGCAACAGAATACCCTATATCACCAGGCTTGAAATTTTGGGCTTGGACAATCTTGAACTACGCCGCCTACGGTTGGACTTAAGCGTAGTACATAAAATTATTTGCTACAATGTCCTACCAGCCAATGACTACTTCAGCTTCAACCGCAACAATACAAGAGCACACAACAGATACAAATTCAATGTTAACCGCTCCAAACTCGATTGCAGAAAGTACGACTTCAGCAACAGAGTGGTCAATGCCTGGAATGCACTACCTGACTCTGTTGTTACATCCTCTAACCCCCACTCCTTTAACCTCAAACTATCCACCATTGACTTCACCCCATTCCTAAGAAGTCTGTAAGGGGCATGCCTAAGTGCACCATCGTGCCTCCTGTCCCTGTCCTATTATCCCCATTTATTTGTCCCCATTTCCTGTATTCTTACTCATGTTTATACTTATACCTATTATCTTGTAAGCGATTAACAAATAAAATAAAAATAAATAAGGGCACCTGAAAAGCACTACGAATCCAATTCATTCTCCTGAAAGAATTGTCCCCCTGACTAGACCTCTCGCCTGTTTTGCCAAATCCAGCCAAACCTTCCAGCCTCCTTTTCTTTCTTTCTTTTTTTTGTGCCAGCCTTTTTCTGCCTCGGAAAAAGCGCCCATGCACTGGTGTGCCAAAGGGGCACACACCACCTTGCTTCTTCTCTCTCTCATGGATCCATGCCACAATCCCAGCCACTTCGATCCCGAGTGGCAAATGTGTCCGAAGTCGTCCCCCCTCCCAATCGCAGAAGCAGAAGCAGAAGCAGAAGAGAGGGGGGGGCACTGTCGGCGGGGGCTATTTGGAAGCTTTCAATATCCGCCACCACCTCTTCTGGCTGGCTGCCACCTGAACACTCCAGATGGAGAGGCTTCCTCGCCAGCTTCTTCCTCCCCGCGCCTGCAAGCTTCTCCCATCTTTGCAACCCACGATCTGCCATCTTCTCCCGGGGATCCATGCCGGCTGGCACCTGGATCCCACCCGCCCTTCCTCCACAGAGATCTCCGCTGGATCGCTTGCTTGCACGAAGAGAAAGGCCAGCCAACCCCCCAAAAGCCAAGCGTGGCCCCTACTCTTTCTTTCCCCAATCCTTGCCAGAAGTATATTTTCCCCTCGGGGGGTGCGCTTCTTTGTCCCCACTTAGCCCCCTCCCCACCTGTCCACGGTCTTGCAGAACCAGGAAAAAGGGTGGGTGGTGGGTGGGAAGAGATTGCCCCTGGCTTTGCCAAATGGCTTTTTTCCTGTGCTCTCGAAGGAATTGCCAGCCGCTCCCCACCCACCACTCTTTTAAAGAGGCTTCTCTCTCTCTCCCCCCACCTCGGCTAAAGGAGAGGAGGGAGTGGGATGCAAGACAAAACCAGAGAGATCCCCCCCCACATGCTAGCTGTTAGATCGGGCACAAAAGAGACGCGAGACCAGTGTACTTCAAGCTCTTTATTTTATGTTAAGATCTGTACAAGATCTTGGAGCCGTGGCAGCCCTTCATATAGGGATTGCTCACAGCTCGTCGGCCAATGACAGCACTTTGAATCTCCCACGATCGGCTCGGCCAATCGCGGTTGATTCTAAGTGAGCCAATCACAGCTGTTGAGTCGGCCAATCAGAATGTAGTTCGTGTGGACCAATCAGAATTTACCTTTTGGAGTATGTTAATACAGAACACCCCTCCCCTCTTGGTTCAGTCCTATGGGACGTGGTTATGTAGTCGCGTAGATAGGCAGGGCTCCATACCTGCCTATTTGACCTGCGCGGCTCAGTTGTTGTTTGGTCTTCGACCGGTTCGGATGGGCTCTCTGTCGCTCTCGTCCTTCTCAATGGAACCGCCTGGAAGGGTGAACCGGGCCTACTGTGGTAGCTCCCACCCAGTCTACCCGGGTCGGTTGAGCTGCTGGTTCTGCTGTTCCCACCCAGTCTTTCTGGGCTGGTTGAACTGGCTTGGCTGCTCCTACCAGGTGAAGCTCCCGGTTCGTCTGTTGAGGGGTCGTCGTCTGTTGGTGAGTATTGCTGGTTTATTTTGGTTTGGGGGTGTTTGGTTTGCGTTGTAGTTTTCTTCCCCTTTTTTATTGCTTGAGGTTTTCCCCCCTCTGGTTTCTTTATTAGTGATTGTATGTGGTACTTGTGTGCTGTCCATGTTGTTGTTGGTTGTTCTTGACCTTAGTTGGTCGATGTGCCGCTTCCAGCTTCGTCCGTCGTCCGTTTGTAGCCGGTACGACCGGGAGCCTGTTACCTGGGTTATTTTTGCCGGTACCCAGAGTGGGTCCCCTGTGAAATTCTTGGCATATACCGTGTCTCCTGTGGTGAATGTGCGGTGTTTGCTTGATGAGTCTGGGGGTTTCTCGGGGTTATATGTGGGGTGCAATCTGTCTAGTTGGGACGGTAACTTTCTTCCCATTAGTAGTTCTGCCGGGCTTTTGTTGGTTGTTGTGTTGGGTGTTATGTGTTGAATTAGTAGCATTTTATTTATTTTGTCCTGTATGTCCCCGGTTTCGATTTTTTCTATGGTGTTTTTTGTGTAACAAACCATGCGGTCCACCCACCCGTTTGCCGCCGGATGAGCGGGCGCTGTCAATGCATGCCATATGCCCCATTCCGCCAGGAATTTTTCGAATGCTAGTGCAGTAAATTGTGGCCCGTTGTCTGACACTAGCACGTCTGGTAGGCCATGGGTGGTGAATAGTCTGCTTAATTCCTTGATAACGGCCTCTGTGGTGGTGGATTTCATGGTGCTTACCTCCAGCCAGTTGGAGTAAGCGTCGACCGTTATCAGGAATGTGTGCCCCTTGGTAGGTCCAGCAAAGTCTATATGGATCCTAGACCATGGTCCTCTGGGGGTCTCCCATTCCAGGATTGGGGCGGAGGGCGGGCTTGGTCTGGATTCCTGGCATTTTCTGCATGAGGCTACCCAAGTTTCAATTTGTTTGTCCATCCCTGGCCACCAGGCGTAACTTCTGGCCAGGGCTTTCATTTTGACGATGCTCGGGTGCTCCTCATGCAACATAGTCAAGACCCTTTTTTGCAAAGTTTCAGGGATCATAACCCTGTCCCCCCAAAGTATACAACCCTTCTGCATAAACAGTTCGGTCTGCCGGTTCCGAAAGGCTTTAAACTGTTCGCCGCCATCGGTTTCCGGCCACCCTTTTTCCACCCAATTCAAGACCCGCGCCAGACGTTTGTCTTTATTAGTTTCTCGGGCAATGTCTGAAGCGGTCAGGGGTGGATTGGGTAGTGTCTCTATGTGCAGTGTTGATGTTGTGGGTGCTGGGTCGTCCTTCAGGTCAGGCAGGGGGGAGCGGCTCAACGCGTCTGCATGCGTAATGTTCTTCCCGGGTCAGTGTGTCAGCTGGTAGCTGTAGGCGGCAAGGAACTCGGACCACCTTGTCATCCTCGGTGAAAGTATGTTTGGGGTGGCCTTGTTCCCTGCCAGTATCCCTAGCAGTGGCTTGTGATCGGTAATAATTGAAAAGGTCCTACCGTATAGGTATTCGTGAAAGCACTTCACGCCAGTGATTACGGCTAGGGCCTCCTTGTCCAGCTGGCTGTAGTTTCTCTCTGGCTTGGACAGCGTTCTTGAGAAGAAGGCGATGGGTGCTTCTTTCCCGTCTGGCAGCGTGTGGCTGAGGATGGCCCCGACACCAAAGGATGAAGCGTCACAGGTCACGGTCAGCGGTAGGGTCTCGCTGTATTGTATGAGGACTGTGTCTGACGTTAGTAGGTTTTTTATTTGTTTGAAAGCATTTTCTTCCCACTTCCCCCAGGTCCAGGTGGCTGTTTTGTCCAGCAGCCTATGAAGGGGTTCCCCTTTTATCCCTTGTAACAGTCTCTCCATGAGGCTCTGGAATACCCCTGGTGCCACGCTGACTCTGAATTGGAGTCTTTTGCATAAGAATGCCCCCCGGTGGGTCACGATGGTTTGCGCCTCTGCTGTCTCGGCATCGACTGGCAGCTGCTGGTACGCTTGCACCAGATCGAGTTTCGCGAAGACTTTGCCTCCCCCCAGTGAGTGCAGAAGGTACTGTACTACTGGGACAGGGTAGGCGCTCTGCTGTAGGGCATGGTTGAGGGTGGCCTTGTAGTCACCACAGATCCTCACTGACCCATCCGGCTTGATCGGGGTGACTATAGGGGTTTCCCACCGGGCATGGTCTATCGGCTCTAAAACCCCTTGTGTGATGAGCTTGTCTAACTGCTCATCGATTTTGGGCTTGAGCGCGAATGGCACTCGCCGTGGCTTAAGGTGGATTGGGGCAATGTTCGGGTTTAGGTTAAAGGATATTGGGGACCCCCGGTACTTGCCTAGGTCACCGTTGAAGACCTCCTGGAAGTCCCTAACGAGCGTTTCCTCCCAATCCGCCTCGGCGACGTGGTTGATGCCCGTCACTTCGATCCCCAATGGTGCGAACCATTGCAGTCCCAGCAGGCTTGGGTGGTCTTTGTTCATGATGGTGAGTGGAAGTACCTCTGTACGTCCCTTGAAAGTTATTTTAAAATGTCCAATCCTGACCACGGGAATGCGGTTACCCTGATAATCTTTCAGGGTCAGCTTCTGGCTTTCTAGTTCGCTCCTGTGGATGGTAGGCACCAGGCGCTTGATTGTACGCCAGGAGACCATGGAGAGGTAGGATCCGGAATCTACCTCCATCTCGCATGGCTGGTCTTCGATGCCTACCTCCATGTGCATTTTCCGGGCGTCGAGGGTCGTTGAGTGCCCGGTGATGACCGTCTGATGGGTCTCTTCTTTTCGCTGGGCCTTGCTGAACCGCTTGTTCCACCCGTCCCGGCTCCATCGGCTCTCGGCGTGTCAGTCTCTGGTTCTGGGGGAGGTGCCATCTTGTCGCTGGGGGCTGTGGTTCCTCTTGTTCCGGCACACCTTGGTGATGTCCCCCCGTTTGTCGCAGTGCCAACAGATGGCATCGAGGAATTGGCACTCTGAGCGGGGATGGTCGCCTCCACACCCAGCGCACTGGAACCCCGACTTATGGCCTCACTGATCCCGCTGGTCTCGTTCCGCCTGCAGTCGGTGGATCTCCTCCTCCTCGTCCTCGGTGTCTGAGAAGGAGTCAAGGTCTCTGTGGTGTGTGGTGGTGGTCTTGTGGCTGGCCTCTGGACGTGCTTCCAGGGTTGTTGCCGCCTCCACGTGGGTCGGTCTGCTGCGTTCATCTGCCGCATCCGGGCCGCGGACTGCTTGGTGGCTTCGGCTGCCGTTGCTTCGGCGATGGCCTCGGTGACAGAGATGTCCGCCCTTGCCATCAGCCGGCTCTGGAGGATGGGGTCCCTGGGCCCGAGGACCACACGGTCTTGCAGGGCCTTGTCCATGTCGGTGAACCCGCACATGCCCCCAAGGTCCCTGAGTGTGGCCACGAAGTCGCTGTTGCTCTCACCCTCTTTCTGATCCTTCCGATAAAACTCGTGCCGTCGGATGAGGTTGGGCATGGCGGGGGCGTAGTGACTCCGCAGTAGCCGGTCGAGGTCGGGCCAGTCCATCTCTTTCACGTCTGTGGGTTTGGCTAGGGCTTTGGCCATCTTGAACACTGCGGGCTCGCAGTGCATCAGGAACACGGCCCTCTTCTTCTGTCCGTTGGCATCCTTTAGATTGCTGCTCTCGAGGAACATTAGGAATCGGTCAATGTATGATTCCCAGTCCTCGGCAGCCTGGTTGAAGGGTGCGGGTGGTGAGTTGTTGTCGGCGATCTCGTTGGGATTTCGGCATCGGTTCACCACGTGCTCTGTTGGTCTCTGTGTCTCACGATCCCACCTTCGTCGCCAGTGTTAGATCGGGTACAAAAGAGACGTGAGACCAGTGTACTTCAAGCTCTTTATTTTATGTTAAGATCTGTACAAGATCTTGGAGCCGTGGCAGCCCTTCATATAGGGATTGCTCGCGGCTCGTCGGCCAATGACAGCACTTTGAATCTCCCGCAATCAGTTCAGCCAATCGCGGTTGATTCTAAGTGAGCCAATCACAGTTGTTGAGTCGGCCAATCAGAATGTAGTTCGTGTGGACCAATCAGAATTTACCTTTTGGAGTATGTTAATACAGAACACTAGCAAAAGGGGCAGACTGCCCTGCCCACCATCGTATTTCCAAATGCACCTGTTTTCCCAACAACTGCTTCTTGCGTGTGCGCACGCACACATGGCTGCGGTGGGGGGAGGAAGCTGGAGGGGCTCCAGGTACACCCCAGTGTTCGAGGGTCTCTGCAGCCAAGGAAGGGAAGGGAAGGAAAGGAAGGCAGGAAGGGAGAGGATTTAGTCAGAAAAGTGTGTGGAGACGGCAGGCAGGTAGACTCAGAAGAGGAGGGGGGTGTTTTTCTGGCCAGGCTCCAGCTTGGAGGGAGGTGTGTGTGTGTGTGTGTGTGTGTGTGTGTGTGTGTGTGAGAGAGAGAGAGAGAGAGAGAGAGAGAGAGAGAGAGAGAGAGAGAGAGAGCAAAGGAAGGTATAATAAAAGGATTTGGAAAGCTTTGATGGTGCAGCAATGAGATGAAACATCACCCAGCTGGGAAGCATCAATGGGTTATAAAACGGAGTGAAAACATGTGGGTGCAACCCACAGACAACTGTGAGAGGGGAAGAGAGGAGGTCTGCCAAGGGGAAGGGGTGGGGGGGTCTTCACACTAAGCCCCAAGGCAATTTGCTTGGTTCCAGTTCATTGGTGGTGTGAATCTCATCCTTGGGGTGTGTACACCACGGTTATAACATGGCTACCTGGAGGAGGGTTGGTGGTGGGCTGCGGCCATCTGGCCAAAGTTGAGGAAAGAACTGAATTGCAATTGGCTTGACCATGTGGACCGATCTGATGGGCCATCTGCTAAAATAAAGCAAAGCCATGGCACACACTTCAAAGTAAATCTGGAAGCCTGTAATTGTGGAGTCTGTCTGTCAAGAACAAAGAATGCTTATCCACACGAGATAAGCATGTGTAAATCTTGTAACAATCCTGGCTAACTGGAAAGCTGATAAAAGTAACAGGAGTTAGCCAACTTGCAGACCTCAGCTAAAAGTTAGGCCTGCAGCAAATCAGATGTGTATTAGATAACTCCTAGGACAATCATTAGCCAAGACTTGGGAATAGGGACAGCTAGAGACCAATAGAACAAATTGTAGAATTATTACTAAAATGTTTATTAGCTGATATGTCTTATTATCTTGCTTTGTCCCACCTTCTCCTTTAGTGAAAATGTATACAACTTACTCAATCCTTTGTTCTTGGCTCTTGGCATTTTGACCAGGTGCCCTTTTCCTTGGAGTACTCCAATAAAAAGTGTGGAAAGGGAACTTCACAAAGACAGTAGTGTCACTCAAACAGGAAAAGCCCAAGGGGAACATCAGGCCAGCCATAAAACAAACTTACATAGGAAAAGGAATCAAATAAAAGGTATTAAAGAATCCCTATAGACAAAAGCCTAAGTAATTAAGAAAACTAGACAAATAAGAAAAGGAAACCCTTACGAACACAGGACATACCAAATAAGCAAAATAAACAGACAAAAGACACAAAAAAATATAAATTACGAAAAGAGACAGACAGGAGAGTGCCACAAAACAAATATGAAAAAAACCATTATAAAGCTAAAAGAGATTAGAAAAAAACGATAATACAATCTAACCACCCCACGGAGTTTGCCTTCCGCACCCCGCGGAGTTTGCCCTCTGGCAGGAATAAAGACAAACTCAAACAGGATTTTACACATTAAGCACAAATACAAACATTCACACACAAAAGGAGAAAAGGGTATAAAAAACCAGGGACTTACCATACGAAGCCAGCTAGCCCAGGAACGCAGACTTCTTGCTGTCCACTGCCTTCCTGAAAAATAAAAAGATCCAGCTTTCAAGCAGTTGTCCGTATCCTTGCGCCGGAGCTCTCCCAGTGGGAAAATCAAATCCTCAGAAGAAAGGCATTTTGACACCTTTCAACAATTGGCAACCATGAAGGTTTCCCAGCCAACCCTGCCACCGGACCAGGCCCGCGGATCCAAACCCAGCCGGCATGGACCTTCTTTGTCCAGGGACAACATCCACGGACCCAGCCCGGAAGGTATAGGGTAGTAAAGGGAGTCCTTGGGCTTTTCCACTCAACAGCTGCTTGAAAGCAGGTGAGTACCGCTTCAAATTTATAATCTTACTAGGGAGGGGAGTGGAAGCGTGAGTGGACCAGGTGTGTGATTGTGGGTTTTCTCTGCAGAAACAGCAGGACCTCACCTCCTCCGTGATTGCCAGCCGCACCCCAGCCAGCTGCTAGCTCAAACACGAGCTGTGACCGGCTGGATTTGGGAACGCAAGGGGTGATCACGGAGTGTGAGTCCTTCTGAAGGACGTAAGAAAAACTGAGCGGGCTGCAAAAGGAACTGGTGTTGGGAAATAAATAAAAAGCAGAGGAAAAATAGTCCCGGTGCATCCTGCAAGCAAAGCCCTGTGCATTTAGAAGGGGCCTGTACCGGCTGCTGGCAAACAAAATTGGAAATAGTTTGCCTTACAAAGCAGAGCAGGTCCTTCCAGATCCCCACCTTTAAGGGAGATCTGAAAACTGACAGCGGAGTGTAGGAAGGGGCCCGTACCGGGTTGCTAGGGGGCAGACAGTCCTCCAAGATCCCCGTCTTTTAGGGAGGGTCTTAAAACTGACGGCAGAGTTTCCCTACAAGAAAGGGGCCCGTACTCCATGTGTAGGGAAAACGGAGTCCTTTCCAGACCTTTTTTGTCTGAAAACTGATGGCTGTAGCCCGGCTAAACCAAAGTAATCCCCACATCAGGTAGGGAATATGGGAAGTTGTAGCTCGAGGGCAATGGAAGAGACCCCCTTGGATAAATTACTTGAGGCTTGGGATGAAAGGCAAGTGCCTGTCCTGACTGGAATACATGAAAAAGAAGCAGAAAGAATTTGCAAAAAGTGGGCTTTATTGCGAGATGACACGGGTAGACAAATTTGGCCTGATAGCAGTACTTTAGATTATAAAACCCTTGAAAAGACTTGGAACACGCATTAAACCCAGCCAAATACCCTATTGGTACTGCTGGGCTGAAATGTCTAGGACCAAAGACCTGACCGAGGGAAAAGATCAGGAAAAACCTGAAACCTATTCCCTGGAAGGAAAGATTGAGGCACGAATTATGGCTCCCCTTTTAAGCAAACCAGTGCCAGGCAGAAATAGGGGACAATTAGAATACGTTTTAACCCACACTCCCTTCTCTGCTTCTGACTTGGTCATCTGGAAAAAGGATACCCCAGCTTTCAGGGCTGATCCTCAAACAGTAATTCAAATCCTGAAATCTATCATAGGCAGCCATAATCCATCCTGGGGTGATATGACCCAGCTGCTACAAGTCTTTCTAACTAAAGATGAACTATTAAAACCATTTGAAAAAACAGACCAAATAGCTAAACTACCAACTATCCCTGGACAGGCAGCCCCAGCCCGCATCGCATGGCCAGTACATCGCCCTGACTGGGACTACAATGATACCAATCACTGGGATGAATACACAAGAGCAAAAAATAACTTACTAGAAGCTTTAGAGGAAATAGGTAAAAAGCCTTTAAACTGGTCAGAATTTCAAAAAAAACAACACAAAGAGAAAAGGAAAACCCTGATGCCTTTTGGGTCCGCCTGTCAGAAGCAGCTATTGCATATGCCCATCTAGACCTTAGCTGCCTGAAGGACCAAGGGATTTTAGCTTCAGCCTTCGTGGACCAGTCCACCGTGGATATCAAAGAGCATTTCCACCGCTTCATCTCTAACTGGCCAACCTTAGAAATAGCAGAGTTGCGCAGGATCGCTAACTTTGTCTATGATCAAAGAGACAAACTGAAAGAGGAGGAGAAAGATAGGAAAAGGAGGATAGAAAGACATGAAGACTTAAAATGTTTGCTGTAATGCAACATGATGCCAGACAAACACCAGGTAAACCCCCCTATAATTCAAGGAAATGCTGGCATTGTAATAAAGCAGGCTGGTCGCAAGGCAAATGCCAGCATTGCTATAGGTGCGGACAGGAAGGGCATTTCAGCAGGCAATGTAGGCAACACCTTTCCTGCAACCGGTATCACCCACCACCTAGAAACATGAAGCCAGGCAATAATCCAGTCCATTACACTGAACAACAAAGCTTTAATCATCATGCACCACCCAGCGCTCCTTTTCTTCAAATAAATCATAAAAAATGGACCTCAATGGGAGCAAAGAAGGGCCTTTCCTGCCCCTTTCCTGACTAGAACATGAGAATGAAAACACTGAATTCATGGCTACCTTTAACAGGCTGGCTATTCCCCTAAAAAACGGCCCTGAAGGGGAACCCATTGTCACCATTCTTATAGGAGGAAAAAAATAGAATTGCTTAGTTGACACTGGAGCCACCTCCTCATTAATTACTGAACCACTATATAAAGCTTCAATGGCTGAAGGGGCTCGGGATAGCATTATGGGAGTGGGGGGGGGAATAATCCCTGTAGAATTTACCCACAACATAACAGTAGAACTAGGACCTTTCACAGTAACTCAAGGGGCTGTCCCCTGCTTAAGAGCCATGGCGGCTACAGTCGAACTTGTGAAACGATCTAAGGATTTAGTACTAGGACATCCACTATTGCTGAAAGTCCCCCATGAAGTTTTTGCGATTCTCTTAAAGAGCCAGACACAAGCCTTCACTCAGCAGCGTTTGGCTCAATATGAAGCTGAACTTTTTACCTCTGATCACATTATGTTTGAGAGATGTAATACTCTAAACCCAGCTACCCTGCTCCCCACAGAACAGGAGGAAGGTAATCTTCATTATTGCCTCCATTTAGTGCATGACACTGAACTACCCCGCTCCGATTTAACAGATACCCCGCTACAAAACCCCGACATTGAACTCTTCACAGATGGTTCCTCCTACATGCACGAGAACAAAAGAGTAACAGAAGCAGCTGTAGTCTCCCTACAAGAAATCATCTGGGCTTTCCCCCTTCCCCCTTCCCACAGCGCCCAAGCAGCTGAGCTTATAGCTTTAACTAAAGCTTGCGAAGCTGCAAGGAACCGATCTACTAACATCTATACAGATTCCAAATATGCTTTTGGAGTCTGCCATGCAACAGGAGCTCTATGGAAACAACGGGGTTTTTAACTTCAGCGGGACAACAGATAGCACATGCACCATTAGTAGCCAAACTATTAGAAGTCATCCAATTACCACAAGCGCTAGCAGTCATCCATTGTAAAGCCCACCAAACAGATGACTCTACAATAACAAAAGCAAACCAATATGCAGATGCAACAGCCAAATGGGTGGCAACCAAACCTTTACCTCACACCATCATGACACCAGCCTTAACAACTAAACCAGAACTACCATACAAACAATTTCTAGATAAAGGAGAATCTGAACAATGGGGGAAAAAAATTCAGCAGTTTTTGAGCAAGGATTTTGGAGAGTCCCAGATGGCAGACCCATAGCCCCACGACGTCTCCTTAGGTTAATTTGCCAAAGACTACATACAAAGGGACATTGTGGCACACAAGCTATGGTAGATGCCATCAGGAGGGTATGGTATGCACCTGGAGCCTATAGTGAGGCTACAAGAATAGCCACGACATGCCACACCTGCCAAGCAAACAATACCACGTCCAGAAAAGCAATTCATGAAGGAGGAAGACCCTGGGCACAGAAACCATTGAAAAGATCCAAATGGATTATATACAGCTACCTAAGGCAAATGGGTATCAATATCTTGTCTGAAAGGACCAACTAACCCACTGGGTAGAGGCCTTCCCATGCCGCCATGCTACTGCCCTAGAAACAGCCAGAAATCTCCTCAAAGACATTGTGCCTAGGTTCGGGGTCCCCACCATTCTGGACATGGATAGGGGAAAACACTTCATAGCACAAGTCCTCAGACATATATTCCAGGCCTTGGGCATTACCCAAAACCTCCATGTGCACTATCTCCGACATCATCAGGAGCCGTGGAGAGAGCAAACAAAGAGGTGAAGACCCTACTGGGCAAACTCTGTCAGGAGACACACCTCTCCTGACCACAAGTGCTCCCAATTGCCCTCTTTTATTTCAGAACCAGACCAAGACAAGATATAGGTATTTCCCCCCCTTTGAGATCCTTTTTGGTCACCCCCCCATACCCTACTAGGATCCTCATTCTCAGCCTAGATCCTCATTCCCTTTGCTTAGATAGGGGGGATAGGGTTCTCTCTTCTTATCTTACAGCCCTGCAAAAGAGACTACAGGCCCTCTGGACCCAGAGTGCACTGACACAGACCTTACCCCTGGAAGAATCCCTGCATCCGTATGAGCCAGGAGATTGGGTGTGGATCAAGTTCTTCACCAGAACCTCACCTTTACAACCCAGGTGGAAAGGACCCTACCAAGTCTTACTAACTACACACACTGCCATAAAGGTTGCAGAACGAGACTCTTGGATACATTGGACACATGCAAAGCCAGTAGTCATAGACCATAGCCAAACTCCACCACAATCAATCCCACCCATCAAACTCAAGAAAAATCTGGACACAGATCAATGGACGCTTGCAGCATTCTTCAACACCATTGAACCACACAACTGTGAGGAACCAAGTGCAAACGTTGAATTACACAAAACTGGACTCCCAGGTGCTGAGTTATAAAACTCTATTTTTATTTTTATTTTATTTTTTAAATTTTTCTCTCACCTTCTACATTTTTTTCTTTCTTTTTTCCCTTTTTCCTTCGTATTTTTTTTTAACAAGGAAGAGACTTCAGCCATACCTTTTAGTAATTTTTGAGGCTTGACCTATACCTTTTTTTTAACATTTTATTGTTACCTTTTTTTACATTGTACTAAAAAAAAGGGGGGGGGGGAGAAAAGGAGTCTAGCAATGGGAAACATGAAATGCAATATATACTATGTATTATTATCTGTAACAATTGTAACACTTGTAACACAAGCAACTGCATTCCTGGAACCAAAGCTTATCCCAGAGAAAGGAAACGTATGGGAATATTTAGCAAGAGAAATACTCAACACCACTAACTTTTGCTTAGCAGGAGGGAAATCAGTCAAGGACATCTTAACCACATGCCTAATGGGAGTGGCAACTAGGCCACATAACATCATTAATTACACCACATTTAGAAACCTTCCTGACTCCTACGAAAGCATTTTTAGCTGGGGCCACTCTACAAAAACCAAAGACCACACCATGTACACCCTACACATTGCTGCAGTAACCACCTCTGAGAGATGCTTTAATGTCACTGGGTGCAGCACACCTAGGGTCACAGAATGCACCAGTCTAAGCAACACAGAACTAAAATGCAGCTATACAGAGACCATATCATTCTCATATAGTTACCTGAAACTCCCACCAGGGTGGTTTTTCCTTTGTGGCTTAAAAGCCTACTCATACCTTCCTGCAAATGCCACCAACGGCCCCTGCACCTTGAGAAGGTTAATCATGCTTATGCCATCCTTACAGAGATGACACAGGAGAGCCTTCCAAACCCTAGACTCAGACTGTGACTCCAAAGTCTCCCTTCTCACCAAAACAGAATATGTCTCATTGGCAATATCCCTGGTAGGGGTACCTGGATTGGCAGTGCGAAATTCTAGAAATTTGAATAGCCTAGCCTGTACCCTAGAAAAAGGCTTGAATTTGACCTCCCATGCCCTGGATGCCCTTAACAGAGAACTGAGGGAGGTCACAGAAGCTGCCCTGGAGAATAGGGCAGCAATAGACTTCCTCCTCTTGAAGCATAATTATGGCTGCGAAGCATTCCACGGGATGTGCTGCTTCAATCTAGATGAACCCTCAGGACTCGTAGGGAGGGACATCCACCACCTGAAAGACCTAGCTCAAAATATTGGTCATGAGCAATCATTCCTGGACTTTTCATGGCTCTTCTCGTGGATGCCAGATTTCCATTGGCTCAAAATCCTTATAACAACCATAGTCACTATTTGTGTCTTTGGAGCCCTCATGTGTTGCCTCTGTCAATGCATACCACCCTGCCTTAGTTGCCTAAAGGCCTGTATTCCCTCTCAGAAGAGAAAATTAAAAGGGAGACAGGTGGCCATGATGATGATCCAGATTGATCACGAATACCAAATATACCCAGACACTCAATCAGAGACCACCTTCTAGAAAAAAAAATGAAGGATTATGGAAAGGGGACTTCATGAAGACAGTAGCGTCACTCAAACAGGAAAAGCCAAAGGGGAATATCAGGCCAGCCATAAAACAAACTTACATAGGAAAAGGAATCAAATGAAAGGTATTAAAGAATCCCTATAGACAAAAGCCTAAGTAATTAAGAAAACTAGACAAATAAGAAAAGGAAACCCTTACGAACACAGGACATACCAAATAAGCAAAACAAACAGACAAACGACACAAAAAATATAAATTACAAAAGAGACAGACAGGAGGTTGCCACCAGACAAATATGAAAATCCATTATAAAGCTAAAAGAGATTAGGAAAACAAACGATAATACAATCTAACCACCCTGCGGAGTTTGCCTTCCGCACCCCACGGAGTTTGCCCTCCAGCAGGAATAAAGACAAAACTCAAACAGGATTTTACACATTAAGCACAAATACAAACATTCACACACAAAAGGAGAAAAGGGTATAAAAAACCAGGGACTTACCATACGAAGCCAGCTAGCCCAGGAACGCAGACTTCTCGCTGTCCACTGCCTTCCTGAAAAATAAAAAGATCCAGCTTTCAAGCAGTTGTCCGTATACTTGCGCCGGAGCTCTCCCAGCGGAAAAATTGAATCCTCAAAGGAAAGGCATTTTGACACCTTTCAACAGCAGCCCAAACCTAGGAATAATTTATTTCAGTAGAACTTTTACTACTTCATAGGCTTTTATTAGTCCTGCAAGCAAAAGCCTCAGGCCATCCTGTGAAGGTACATACGATTACCAAAACTTATGTAGAACCTTGCTTTCTAGGTAATTCAGTGTCTATTCCCAAACTGCCCCTGGATAGTTGCCTTTAGGTTAGACTCCTAGGGATGCATGCCTGGCCACTTTTGGACTGTTTCTGGCACAGGTCAGGCAGGCTGCTACAACTTGGGAAGCAGCGGAATAGAGACCCTTGTCTACTGCATAGTGTGTCACAAAGTCTACCAGGGCTTTTGGCCCCCAATGTGTGCTAGCATGTATTTGTGATAAAAGAATCCTTAGATGTATATTTGGTAGAATAAATTTGCTCTCTACCCTCCACCACCCGTCATCCCCCTCCTTGCCTCTGATAGACTTGGCCCATGCCTTGTCCTTGGATGTATAAGAGGGTGGGGAAGTGGGTATGGATGGAGACATTGGAATTAGGGAGGCTGTTAATTCTGAGTGTCGTAGGGCAGCTTCCTTAGCAGCCCTATCTACAGCCCAGTTCCCTTTTGTGTAAAGGGTGTCTTCCTTAGAGTGCTCTTTGACATGTATGACTGCTACTTGTTTTGGCTGCCTGACTGCTTCCAATAATTCTAAAATTTGTGGACCATACTTAATAGTTGACCCTTTTGCATTTAATAATCCTCTTTCCTTCCGTAAAGCTCCATGGGCATGCAAAATTCCAAAGGCATATTTGTTATCTCTGTAAATATTTACTGTTCTACAGCCAGCTGTAAGGCTCTAGTTAAAAGCTACCAGCTCAGCCAGTTGGGTAGAAGTATTTACTGGTAGTGGTTTGGCTTCTATAACTTCCCATGGTGTGACCACTGCGTATCCTGCCTTTCTCAGATCTTCTATCATAAAGCTACTATCATCTGTAAACCATTCACAGTCAGCATTTGGGATAGGTTGATCATTAAGATCGGGTCTACTGGCATATACAGAATCCACCACCTGTATACAATCATGATGCAATTCAGTATCCACCTGGGGCAATAGTGTAGCTGGATTGAGGGTATTGCATACCTCTAATTGTATGGCTGGGGAGTCAAGCAGGATAGTCTGATATTTGGCTTGGCAGCCCCCAGTCATCCAAAATGCTCCCTGAGTAGAGTAAAAGGTGTAGTGGGGTCTGGAAGCCCCAGTGCCAGTGCTCCCACAACTCTACAAAGGCTTCCATACAAAGTTTCTTTATTGGTTCACCAGGCATCCTCAAATATAACTCCCAGTTACGTCAAGATCCATCTAATGTCCAATTCTTTGCATAGCTGACTTCATAGTGTAAAAGAATAGTGATCTTTCATCCCATAACGAAGGAGCAAGTGGGTGAGGCACCAGCACGCTGCTGGGGTCCAGGCAAGAGAGAAGGAACCTCCCCCAACCCAACCAAGGGTCAATTCAGTGACCAATCAGGATTACAGATGTGACCACATGACATGAACTACATTTCCCAGGATGCATTAACTACATTTATCATGAGGCATTCCCTTAAGGGGACAGCTCCCAGTTCTAACTTAACTAACTCAATTCCCATTACCTATATACTGTCTGGACAGAACACCAAGAATCTCAATTGTTTTCTGTTAACAGGGGGCTTTAATTGACATATTGCTTCCCTCCCTGGGGCTAACAATCTCAGCTGTCCTGCAGAGATGCCATACCCTATGTTTTTAACCTTCTGCTGTGCAATTTGGGCTTTTGTTGTTTCAGGCACACTGTAGCCTTTCCTGAAGCCCCAACAAAAGTATCTCATTGGTAGTCTGAGGAGCAATAGACAGATCTACTGGCTCCTGTATCTATTAACATCTTATGTTTAGATCACCCACTTTGGACTTCCACCAGGCATTTGGAGGTTGTGGGAGCAATAGCTCCCTGCTCCTGGCCTCTTCACTCTTCTTTTTCTGCTTGCATGGCTGTAGCCACCTGTGGTAATATATCATCATCATATTCTGCAAGTCCTCGTATAGCTTT
>NW_020769611.1:172630-184070 GCF_900518735.1 Pseudonaja textilis
GTCCCCAGATCTTATGCAAAGCTATACGAGGACTTGCAGAATATGATTATGATATATTACCACAATTTTGCAGTATCCTTCCCCTGCCAAGCCCACCAAGCCACACCCACAGAACCGGTAGTAAAAATGTTTGAATCCCACCACTGACTAAACCCCATAAATCCCATAAAATCTTAATACAATGCTTAACTCCAACTCTTAGCTCCCAAGCTGGCATTCATATGAGAAAGAGAAGTTTGAGAATGATCTTTTACTGAACAGAGAAAAACAAATGGATACCTCTTGGCACTATCCAAGGACATAACCTATCACTTATAAAAGATACGCTTCTTTAAAAAAAAATCATGTTCTCTATATTTCTGGGACAAGAAATTTGGGAGGTGATAAAAGCTTTGAGAAAGTCAAAGGCCTTAAAGGATATTGGAACAAAAAAAAGAAAGTACAGATGAGCAAGATTAAAAAAAAAAACCTGAAGTTTGTTTACTGATCGAAAATGGACAGGGAATCAAGTTTTCTGATAAATCTGCAGATGCTTCAAGGTTAGAGAGCAATATTTCAAACCACTCTTCTACATCTGCTTTTTTCATTTTGTTTTATGTTGCCCTTCTCTAGCTATTAATGCTCTTTAAAAAAAAACAACAACCCTATTTTACTGTTTTCACCAGGAGAAAGATGATGGTTATTGAAAACTGCTTTGGGGCTTTCAGCAATGAGAAGTGGAGTAGAGGCAGTTTTAATGCATAAATCAACAATATAGTTTGATTCCTCAACAGTAGCTTAACAGTAGCAAACCAAGACTAAAGTAAACAGACAAGCACATTAGTCTACTGAAGGAAGAAAGCAGAGGAAGAGGAAAAACCCAAACTGGAATCCTCACTGAAGCAACTGAATTATTTTCAGGGAATGCAGCTGGTTTGCTCTCTCACTACATAAAAAGCCCCATTGAGAAATTTGTAGGAATCTTCCTGTCCTAGTGTATATTTAATAAGGGTGAATGAATAACCTCTCATCTGAATTGTTGGTTTGGAGCATCAATCAGAGGCTTCAAGTGAAATGATAGCAGTGACTCAATTTTGGAAGTCAATTTACGTGAAGCACACAAGCACGCACACACATGCACACTGCTCTGAATCATCACACTGATGCAGGAGTATGCGATTCAATAATTTGAACTAAATCATCAGTCCAAGTCAGAGAGTAGGCAACATTCAAAGACTTGATTGAACTGCTTTCAAATCAAGTCTCCATATTTAGGTTTTGTAACATTGAGAGCAGAGGTGGTATTCAGCAGGTTCTGACCAGTTCTGAAGAACCAGTCACAGAAATTTTGAGTAGTTCGGAGAACCAGAAAATACCACCTCTATTCTCTGCCTCCTGAGTCCCAGCTGATCGGCTGGGTCTTCTTTTATTGCCTTCCTTGCACAGGAGAACAGAGCTGGAAAGCAGGTTAGTGGGGTGGGTAGGGAATGGAGATTTTACAGTATCCTTCCCCTGCCATGCCCACCAAGCCACGCCCACAGAACCGGTAGTAAATTTTTTTGAATCCCACCACTGGTGTCAGCATCTTTTTTATAGTGTGGTGACCAAAACTGGATGCAGTACTCTAGGTCAGTGGTCACCAACTGGTGGGCCGTTAGAAAATTTTGGTGGGCCGCAGAGAAATCTCACCCCCCGAGTACCCCCCCAAAGCAATTAATCCAGGCTGTGCAGAAACACAAGGCTGCGCCGCCCACATGGCCGGTGGGAACCCTCCCTGCCCACTCACTCCTTACCCAGCAAACTTGCCTGCTAAATTGCTATTTTTCCTTTTTCCAACCATCATCTGTTCTGCTGTGCCGGGAGATTTAGGTTAGCTAGGAAGCAGGAAATGGTTGGATTTCTTGCTTTCTAGCTAGTCTTTAGATCTTTGGCTCTGCTTTTAAGCACAGCCAAACCTCCCTTAGGACTGGAGTTTCTATTATTCAGTGCAGACTCACGGCAAGCAAATTTTATATGACAGACTGAGCTAGTTGATGGCAGATAGATAGATCACTGAATGATTCTGTGAGCAACTCAATCTGCCTGCCTGCTTTGCCTGATTTTGGGTAAGAGTTGCTCTTTTTTAATAAAAAAAATCAATATTTATATATTTATAATATTTACATACAAGCCATGCCCAGCCAGTCACATGACCACCAAGCCACACCCACAAATTAGGCCACGTCCACAGAACCGGTTAGTGGTCCCTGGGATTTAAAATTATGAGTTTGGTGGTCCCTGAGGTCCAAAAGTTTGGCGACCCCTGCTCTAGATGTATTAGACTTTCATCCTGCCTTTATATGCTGTAAAGGTAAGTCAAGGCAGCAAGGAAACAGAATGCAGTGTTCCTTACGCCTCCTATTTTCCCATAGCAATGACAACCTTTCAAGGTGGATTGGGCTGAGAAAGGACTGGCTCAAAATTACCTAGCCGGCTTTCGTACCTAAGGTGGGACTAGAACTCACTGTTTCCTGGTGATTCACCCAAAGTCACCCAGCTGGATTTTGTGCTTAAGGTAGGACTAGAACTCACTTGTCTCCTGGTGATTGGCCCAAAGTCATCCAAGTGGCTTTCGTGCCTAAAGCGGGACTAGAACTCACCATCTCCTGGTGATTGGCCCAAAATCATGCAGTTGGATTTTGTGCTTGAGGTAGGACTAGAACTCACCATTTCCTGGTGATTGGCCCAAAGTCACCCAGCTGGCTTTCATGCCTAAGGCAGGGCTAGAATTTACCCTCTACTGATGATTGGCTAAGTCACCCAGCCACCTTTCATGCCCTAGGCGGGACTAGAACTCACCAGTTCCTGTTGATTGGTCCAGTCACCAAGCCATCTTTGACACATAAAATGGGACTAGAACTCACTGTCTCCTGGTGATTGATCCCTCCAATCACCCAGCTGCCTTTCCTCCTTAAAGTGGGACTAAAATTCCCTGTCTCCTGCTGATTGGCCCAAGATCATGCCATTTATAGCTGCCCCGGAGACAGGACTATTATTTCCCAACTTGGAGATGGGCAGACTCCCAGAATCCCCCAGGCAGCTTCGTCACTGCTGAGAACTCTGGGAATCGATGTCCAGAAGTTTTTCGGTTCAGGAAAGGCCCATTCCAAGGAAAGAGTTCCATAGAGAAAGTGAGATTACATTATCAAATTAAAGATGAAAAGCTCATTTTCTTCACCTTGAATTTCTCCAGATGCTTCCATTTTTGCAGCTTCTGCCTTCTTTGTTAAGAGCAAAATCGTAAAATACTCAGTGCCGTTTGGAAAAGCCGATGTGATTCACATAACGGCTGCAACAAAGGAGGTTGTAACATTGGAGTGTTTCATTGAATGACGGAAGTTTCGATCCCAGTTGTGGTTGCTACCATTTGATTGTTATTTTACATTTTTTTCAAAAAATAAAAAATTTGGGGCTGTGGGATGCCTGTTATTGTCTGCAATTTGTCTGTTCTACGTGCTTGTATGGGGTTGAAAAGGAAGGAGTGTGTGATTTCCTTCCTTTTTCTCTCTTTCCCTCCTCCCTCTTCCCCTCTCTTTCTTTTCCTTCTTCCTCTTCCTCCTCTTCTTCTTCTCCTCCCCTCCCCCTCCTCTTCTTCCTCCTCCTCTTTTCCCCTCCCTTCCTCTTTCTTCTTTTTCCTTCTGCCCTTCCTCTCTTTTCCATCTGCCCTTCTTCTCTTTTCCTCCTCCCTCCCTCCCTCTTTTTCCCTCCCCCTCTCACTTCCTCTCCTTCCTTCCCTCCCTTTTTCTTTTTCTTCCTGCCCCTCTTTCTTTTTTTCCCTTCCATCTGTCCTTCCTTCCCTTCTCCCTTCCCCTTTCTCTCCTTCCTCCCCTCCCTCCCGACCTGGCTTTGCCCCCCTTCCCTCCCCCTCCTTTTTGCCTCCCTTCCTCCTTTTCCTTTCTTCCCCTCTCTTGTTTCTCCTCCTTCCCTCCCTCCCTCCCTCCTCCTTTTCCTTTCTGCCCCTTTTTCTCCCTTCCCTCTGTCCCGCCCTCCCTTCACCCTTCTTTTCCTTCCTTCCGGTCTTATCCTCCCTCCCTCCTTTCCTTCCTACCCCTCTTTTTTACCCCCTCTCCTTCTTTTCCTCCCTTCCTCTTTCTCTCCAGACTCGATTGGCCTCACCTTGCTTCCCTCCTCCTCCTTCACCCTCCCTCCCTCTCTCCCTGCCCCCTTTTTCTTTCTTCCTCTTTTCCTTCTGCCCTTCCTTCTTTTTTCCTCCTCCCTCTTTTTCTTTTTCTCCCCCCCACCCTCCCTCCCTCCTTCTTTTCCTTCCTGCCCCTCTCTTTTTTTCCTCCCTTCTCTCCCTCCCTTCTCCCTTCCGCTTTCTCTCCTTCCTCCCCTCCGGACCAGCCTGTCCCCGCCTTCCTGCCTGCCTTCCTTCCCTCCTCCCTCCTCCTCCTCCTCCTCCTGCCCTTCCTCCGCCCGCCCCCTAATTGGAGCCAGACCCCGAGGCGAATCCGGGAGCGGCGGAGCCCGGAGGCGGCGCGGGCGAGACAGAGAGAGAAAAAAAATCTCTTTCCGCAGCCGCAGCTCCTTCGCTCTCCTTTCATTCTTTCGTTTCTTCCCTTCCTTCCTTCCTTCCTTCCTTCGGGACCGAAGCAACCGCGAGATGTGGCCGGCGCCCCCCGCGCTCCTCCGGCTGCTGCTGCTGCCGCCGATGGCCTGGGCGTCTTGGGCTCTCCCTGCCGCCGCCGCCCAGCTGTTCAACCCCGAGGTGAGTCCCCGCTTTGAGCTCCTTTCCCTGACGAGGCCCACCGTCCTCCTGCTCTCCCAGGCGGAGCCTTGGTGGGCACCGGCCGATGGGCCGCTGGGCTTGCGGGAGAGAGCGGGAGGGCGGCGGGGAAGGGGTTTGCTTTGTCCTTGCACGGATCTCCTGGCTCCCGGGTTGGTTTTAAGGTGTTTTTTTTGACGCCCCCTCCTCCCCCGACTTCATTCTACCTTTCCTTTTTTCTTTCCTTGTTTTTTCCTTATTCCTTTCTTTCTTTTCTGTCCTCTTCCCTTCTCCTATCTGCCTTTCCTTTCTTTTCCTTTTTTCTTTTCTATCTTCCTTTTCTTTATTCGTTTCTAACTTCCTTTCCTTTCTTCTTTTCTGTCTACCCTTCCGTCCTTCCCTTCCCTCTATTTTTTTCTTTTCTATCTTCCTTAACTTTCCTTTCTTCTATTGACCTTTTCTATCCTCCCTTCCCTTTCATATTTCCTGTCCTCCTTTCCTTTTCCTTCTTTTCTGTCTTCCTGTCCTGTCCTTTCTTCTTCTTTCCCTTCTCTCCTCTTCCCTCCCCTTCTATTGTTCTTTCTTTTCCTTTCTTCTTTTCTATCTTCCTCTCCTCTCCTCCTGATTTGCTTCCCCCCCCCTTTCCTTAAGCAGTGGGGCACACACACTCTACATTTCTCTCCCCATCTTCCTGCCTCTTCCCTCTGCCAAGCTTCCCCTTACTTTTGCACCGTTTTCTCTTTACAGCTGGTTTGCTCGTTTACTCCTCCCCCCCCCTTTTTTTTACAATCCTTTGTTCCTCCCTCTTGAATGAGTTCTGCAGCTGGATGGAGAAGGGCTGTTTCCAGGCCAAGGCATGTGCCTGTCTTGCACTCCTGCGGCCAGCCTCATTTGCACCGACCAGCTCCAAGATTGGATTCGCATGGCCCGGATTTCTTTCTCTTTTCAGGGTTTTTCCTTTCCAGCTCAAACCCCGCCCCCCATCTCTGTCTAAACATGATGTCAGTTGACTTTCCTTTTTTCCTTTCCTTCTTTTCTATCTTCCCTTCCTTTCTATCTCCCTTTCTTTCCCTTTCTTCTTTTCTACAGGTGAAACTCAAAAAATTAGAATATTGTACAAAAGTTCATTTATTTCAGTAATGCAACTTAAAAGGTGAAACTAATATATGAGATAGACTCATTACATGCAAAGCAAGATAGTTCAAGTCATGATTTGTCATAATTGTGATTATGGCTTACAGCTCATGAAAATCCCAAATCCACAATCTCAGAAAATTAGAATATTACATGCAATCAATAAAACAAGGACTGTACATAGAATAATATCGGACCTCTGAAAAGTATAAGCATGCATATGTACTCAGTACTTGGTTTGGGCCCCTTTTGCAGCAATTACTACCTCAATGTGGCGTGGCATGGAAGCTATCAGCCTGTGGCACTGCTGAGGTGTTATGGAAGACCAGGATGTTTCAATAGCGGCCTTCAGCTCTTCTGCATTGTTCAGTCTCATGTCTCTCATCTTTCTCTTGGCAATGCCCCATAGATTCTCCATGGGGTTCAGATCAGGCGAGTTTGCTGGCCAATCAAGCCCAGTAATCCCACGGTCATTGAACCAGGTTTTGGTGCTTTTGGCAGTGTGGGCAGGTGCCAAGTCCTGCTGGAAAATGAAGTCAGCATCCCCATAAAGCTCATCTGCAGAAGGAAGCATGAAGTGCTCCAAAATCTCCTGGAAGACAGCTGCATTGACCCTGGACTTAATGAAGCACAGTGGACCAACACCAGCAGATGACATGACTCCCCAAATCAACACAGATTGTGGAAATTTCACACTGGACTTCAAGCATCTTGCAGTGTGTGCCTCTCCATTCTTCCTCCAGACTCTGGGTCCTTGGTTTCCAAATGAGATGCAAAAGTTGCTCTCATCAGAAAAGAGAACTTTGGACCACTGAGCAACAGACCAGGTCTGTTTTTCTGTAGCCCAGGTAAGACACTTCTGATGTTGTTTGTTGTTCAGGAGCGTCTTGACAAGAGGAATACAACATTTGAAGCCCATGTCCAGGATCCATCTGTGTGTGGTGGCTCTTGATGCACTGACTCCAGCCTCAGTCCACTCCTTGTGAAAGTCCCCAATGCTTTTGAATGGCCTTTTCCTGACAATCCTCTCCAGGCTGCGGTCATCCCTGCTGATTGTGCATCTTTTTCTTCCACACTTTTCCCTTCCACATAACTTTCTGTGGTAATATATCCATCATATTCTGCAAGTTCTTGTACAGCTTTGTAAGATCTGGGGGTATCACAAACGCTCCTCATGAGGGCAGTAGTGTCTTTATGATGAGAGTTTGATCCTGTTATGATCTGCTAAAGCTCAGAGACCAGGAATCTGTGTGGGAGTTCACAGTACCTATCCGAGCCATTCCCATGAGACCTTTGGTGCCCTGCTTTCTCACGGGAACTTTATCACCTTCGCTGAGGCCTAGCTAGATAATGTTGCTGAGCTAATGTTGAAGTCATTGTTTTGATTTTGTATTTGTATTTTCTTAATAAATACTGCTACCCGAGGGCTATCGGGGCTGGCAGTTGCTCAGACGTCTTCCCTGCGTCTCCCATCATTTTTTCAATTGCCAGTCCACCACACTTTCCATAAATATGCTTTGATACAGCACTTTGGGAACATCCAACTTCTTTTGCAATTACCTTTTGACGCTTTCCCTCCTAATGGAGGGTGTCAGTGATGGTTTTCTGCACAACTGTCAGGTCTTTCCCATGATTGTGATTCCTACTGAAGCAGACTGAGAGACCATTTAAAGGCTCAGGAACCCTTTGCAGGTGTTATGGCTTAATTAGCTGATTAGAGTGGGACACTTTGAACCTAGAATATTGAACCTTTTCACAATATTCTAATTTTCTGAGACTGTGGATTTGGAGTTTTCATCAGCTGTAAGCCATAATCATCTCAATTATGACCCATCACAGCTTGAACTATCTTGCTTTGCATGTCTATCTCATATATTAGTTTCACCTTTTAAGTTGCATCACTGAAATAAATGAACTTTTGCATGATATTCTAATTTTTTGAGTTTCACCTGTATCTTCCTTTTCCTTTTCTACCTTCCTTTCTTCTCTGCTCCTTCCCTTTTTCTATCTTCCTTTTCTTCTTTCCTTTCCTTCCTCATCTTCCTTTCCTCCATTTTCCTTTCCTTTTTTCTATCTTCCTTTCCTTTCTTCCTCTCTCTCTCTTCCTTTCCTTTCCTTCCATTTCCTTTCCTTGTATCCTTTCTCTCTCTGTCTCTTCCTTTCCTTTCTCTTTCTCTCCTTTCCTTTCTTTCTCTCTCTTTCTCTCCTTTCCTTTCCTTTCTTTCTCTCTCTCTCTCTCTCTCTCTCTCTCTTTCTCTCCTGTCCTGTCCTGTCCTGTCCTGCATTTATGGGTGTAATCTATAGATTTTTTTTTTTGCAAATGGCTCCTGGAGTGGGAAAATTAGCAATCCTCTTTTCCTTCTTTTGCTCTCAGGGTCCCCAGCATCCATTCATCCTTTGTGGTCTTGTTCTTTTCCTGGGCCAAAGCATGGCTGAGAGTTATCCCATGTTCCCCAACTCTCCAGGCCACTAACTGGGTCTGCCTGAGAAAGAGGGGATTTGGAGTCCCACTCTCCTGGAGTGTAGGACATTAGGGGAAGTTGAGTGAGCTACTCTTAAACATTTCCTTCCTTCCTTCCTTCCTTCCTTCCTTCCTTCCTTCCTTCCTTCCCTTCCCTTCCCTTCCCTTCCCTTCCCTTCCCTTCCCTCCCCTTCTCTCCCCTTCTCTCCCTCCCTCCCTTTCTTTGTTCCCCTTCTTTCCTTTCTCTTTCTCCTTCCTTCCTTCCCTCCCTCCCTCCCTCCCTTTCTTCTCCTCCCCTCCCCATTCATAAAATGGCAACATAGCAGTGTGAGTCACTTCTAATTGAAGAATTTCTAATTAGAGAAAAAAATACCCATTGTAAGGGGTGGGGGAATGGAAATGAGTAATAGTGAGGAAACTCTTTAATTTTCTAGTGATAGAACTGCAGTTTAGGACAGGCAAGGAGAGAAGAAGAAATTGGCTAAATTAAATCAAATCAAGTCTCTTCCTCCATCCACCTATCTCCTTTTCCCATTTCTGTCCTCAAAACATTTTTCTAGCCGGCAAACTGAGTTTCGACCCATCCTGTGGCTTGTGTGAACCAGTCATTGTGGTTTGTCAGCTTCAGTTTATGACAGAGATGGGCAATCAACCGGAGTTTCTTTTTTTAATGTGGTGGGAAGAAGTTGGGATTGCTTGTATGAAACGTCTTTTATTGGGGTATCTTTCCATTGAAAGACTTGAAAAACTTAAGGCTGTTTGGGTGCTTTCCTGAGGATTGTTTGTTATTTTACATTTAAAATAAATAAATGTGTGTGTGTGGGGGGAAGCCTACTATTGTCCGCAATTTCTCTCTTCTACTTCCCTTTATTTTTTTCCTGGTCCTGGTCCAAATTTTCATGTTTTTGGCTACTGGGAAAAAGTTTTGCTCTCAGGTTGAAGCTGCAACTTGAAAGAATTAAAAGTGACCCTGGTCAGTCTGCCTGTCTGTCTGTCTGTCTTTCTCTCTCTCTCTCTCTCTCTCTCTGTTGCTCTTTTTTCCTTTCTCTCTCTCTCCCTCTCTCTCTTCCTGTTCTTCTCCCTTTCTTCCTCTCTCTGTCTTCCACTCTTTCTCTCTCTTCCGTTTCCTCTCCCTCTTTTCCTCTCTCCCTCTTTCCCTCTTCCTCTGTCTTCCTCTGTTTCTTGTCCTGTTCCTCCTCTCTCTTTCTCCCTCTTCTTCCCTCCCTCCCTCCCTCTCTCTTTCTCCTTCTCTCTATGTCTTGCCCCCTCTCTCCCTCCCTTTTCCCCTCTCTTCCTGTTCCTTTCTCTCTTTCTCCCTCTTCATCTCTCTCTTTCTCCTTAGAGCTGCTCGGATGCTCTGGTGCTTCAGTCTCTGCACTGGTAGGCTGAGCTTAATTTTGAGGAACGCTCCTCCTCCACGTGACTCCTCCGTAGCGTTCCCCAGTTTATGCTCAGCCTTGTGCGAGACAGGCAGTAATTCGAAGAGCTCCTTGGCCGTTCCAAGAAAATTCTCATTCTGCTTCATTTCTTTTGTTCAATTTCAGGTTGTATTTTTTTCTTTACCCCCCTTAGCCCTGCGCATTTGGTTTTCGGATTTCCAATCACTCCAGGGAGGCATTTTTTTCTCTCCCCAGAGGGTGGCAAAGGGGAGGACCAGCAGTGCCTTCACACTGCCCCCCCTCCATAGCCAAACTCCCCTGCCGTTTGCCTTTTTCCTTGCCGCTTGCTTATTTTCGTTTCTTTTAACAGTGGCTTGCTTTGATCTCTGTTTAATTTGTTCTGTTTACCACCTCCCAAACACCGTTTTCACCCTCGGAAGAGTTTTTTTCTCTTCCCTTCTGCGCTCCCGTTCCTTCGGACCTTGACTGGTCCCCGGGGAGCAATTTTTTCAGCCGCTGAGAGGCCCTGAAGTCAGCACGGCTCAGGTGGCCGCCATTTTGAGCGCTACATCGTGCTCGGCCGCCATTTTGTTTTTTCAACTTTAAACGCTGCGCTGCGAATTCGCTCAAGGAGCAGGACCCGTAGGCCTGTTCAGAGCCTTTTTTTCCCTTCTTGTACCCAGCCTTTCATTCTGAGGCTGATTCTCTGAATTCCAATCGTTGGCTGATCCCGCAGCTTCTCTCAGCAGGCACAGCAGTTACAGCACCACACCCGCCCAGTTCCGCCTGGGAGGGCAGCTGCTGAAGGCCTACTTCTCCACTTTATCAGGCCTCTGGCGTTCATTTGGCTGATTGGACCCCGTTTGCTTGCATTTTTATTATTTAAAAAAAGGGGGGGTACTCAACAGGGGTGTGTGAATTTTCCTTAGGGCACTCGGCCTTGTTGCAGGTCAACCCCTAGGCGTGCCAACCGCCTCGCACTAATTCTTATATTATACACTTACCTTTTGAAATGGCAGAGGGCAATCCTTCCAGAGGTCCTTCGTTGAAGGCCAAATCCAAAACCCACCATCTGCGCAGGCAGGCTAAGGAAACCTCCAAAGCCTCTCAGAAGGATGCCTTAAGACGCCACAAGGTGCTGGAAAAGGAAATTGACAGACCCACCAGACAGTCAGGCTCAGTGCCTCCGGTCCTACCACCCTCCACTCCCTCTACCTCTACTCAACCCCCCCTCCTCTAGTCTATTCCTCCTTATCCAGGCGCAGCTCACCCTCTCAGGGTCATCAGGCTCCTGGAACACCGGCTAGACGGGCACCAGAAGCTACCTTCACCCCTACAGCCGCCGGTCTATGCCAAGAGGAACCACTCATACAGGAGGTTCCAGAGCAACTGAGATCCTGGATGGAGTTGGCTATCCACCAAGGGATCGCGGAAGGACTCCAGCAGATAGCCAGGCCCGGTCTCCATCCGATAGCCCCTGAATATGAATCTCAATCAGTAAGATCTCTGCCCAGATCGGAACCGCTCCATGAACAGGTACCCCATCAAGGGGAAGTTCCCCCTTCAGTAAGGGAGGAGGAGGAGGAAGTGGACTTAGATCTAATAAGGCAAGAAGAGGAGGAGTTTGACTTGGGGTCCTTGCAATATAGTAAACCCCTTTCTGAGGTGGACCCATTAGAAGCGGAGATGTCCGAGGACGAGGGTCTCACTCCCGACCAACCCGCCTTTGTGGGGCTATTCAAG
>NW_020769611.1:184170-203454 GCF_900518735.1 Pseudonaja textilis
AGGAGGAAGAAGGGGACTTAGATCTAATAAGGCAAGAAGAGGAGGAGTTTGACTTGGGATCCTTGCAATATAGCGAACCCCTTTCTGAGGTGGACCCATTAGAAGCGGAGATATCTGAGGACGAGGGTCTCACTCCCAACCAACCCGCCTTTGTGGGGCTATTCAAGCCTCAATTATTCAAATCCCTCCTTTTTAAGGCTAGGAATATTTCGGGCCTAAATACTCAGGCCTCCTCTGATCCCACTCCTCTTGCTCCGGAAGGTCAAGAGGACTCCATTTTTAAACAACCCATAGTGGAGGCCGAAATCATCCCAACTCCTCCCATCTTCTCTGACCTGGTGGTTAATCAGTTGGCCACTTCAGCGCCCCCCCCCCCCCCTCCGCCCCCGACAAAAAATTTTTCAATCTGGACCCAGAATTCTCCAATTTATTGGACACTCCGGAGGTTGATGAGCCCATTGTGGCTCTTGCCTCTTCCTCCACCCTCAGTGACACCCTGGAGGCCTTGAGGCCGGAGGAGAAGCAGGCCGAGCTGACCTTACGCCGAGCCCACCAGTCAGATGCCTGGGCAATCAGATCGGCCACGGCCGCCTCTTTCTTTACCTGGTCATCCATTTGCTGGCTCCGCCAGCTCAAGTAGCATGTCCCAGTCTCCAATGTCAGAGCTCATCAGGACATTGCCAAGATTACGGCTGCAGCCGAGTTCTCAGCCGACGCCACCTTCCACTCTGTTAAATTTTCCACCAGAGCTATTTCTTCTCATGTCACTGCCCGCCGTCTGCTCTGGCTGAAGCATTGGCAGGCAGACCTCAAGAACAAGGTTAAATTGGCTTCCGCTCCCCTTGTTGGAAACAAATTGTTTGAACCGTCTTTGGATCCCCTCTTAGTGGAAGGTTGCAATAAGAAGAAATTTTTCCCATCCCTTACCCGGAAGTCGGAACCCAGAACCTTTCAGCCCTTTCGGAGAGCCCCCTTTCGGCCCTTTTACCAGGCCTCCTTCCCTCCTAGGTATCAAAGGCCCCCTCCCTTTGGGTTGGGTCAACCCCAGGACAGGACCGACTCCTCTGGCAGAAACAGAAGGGGCGGTAACTTCAAAAGGCCCTTTCAGGGATTTGGTAGCCGACCCTTTCGGCGCTCCAGATAGCACACATGACCCAATTCCCATTGGCGGGCATCTTAAAGCTTTCGCCAACCAGTGGGATGCCTCTACTTCTGACGCCTGGGTTAGGGACACCATCAGGTTCGGCCTTGCCCTTGAATTTCAATCCGCCCCCCCCGATTTCTTCATGCCATGTCCTCTCTCCAAGAACTGCACTAAGCGCAGCCTCATGGACTCAGCCATCCAGCACCTAATTGACATAAGGGCCATCCAACCTGTCCCTCAGTCTTAACGAGGGCAGGGCTTCTACTCCCATTTGTTCGTAGTCCCAAAACGGGGGGGATGGAGAGTGATTCTGGACTTAAAGCGCCTTAACCGCTATCTGGTTTATTGCAAGTTCAAGATGCACACATTGCAATCTATCCTGCTGGGAATTAGACAGGGGGACTGGTTGTCATCCATTGACCTCACGGAGGCATACCTTCACATCGCAATCTGACCTTCCCATTACAAATTTCTTCGTTTTTGTTACAATAACCTCCACTTTAAATACGTGGCACTTCCATTTGGTTTAGCCTCCGCCCACAGAACCTTTACCAAGGTCCTAGCCGCACTAGCTGCCCACCTCAGAACCCTCCTGGTGCGCCTCCACTGTTACCTGGACGACATCCTCATCCTATCCCACTCTAAAGATCAAGCAGTGAGGGATACTCAGGTTACTCTAGCCACTCTCCAGGAACATGGGTTTCTTATCAATTGGAAGAAAAGCCAGTTATCCCCTTCCACCAGAATAACCCACCTGGGGACGGTGATTGACACTCTGAAAGGGAAGGTGTTCCTATCTTCGGATAGGCTTCTCAGCATACAGAAATCAGTTAGATCCGTCAGGCGCCTTAGGAGGGTTTCCCTTCTGGAACTATCTCAATTACTGGGAAAAATGATTTCATGTATTTCCATTATTCCCTGGGCCTGTTTACACTCTAGATCCCTCCAGTGGTTCCTGCTTCCATACCAAAGAACCAGATCAAGCAATTCAAAACTCAAGGTCAGGGTTCCTCCAAAGGTCCTCACGTCCCTCCTTTGGTGGAGCAAATCGTCCATCAACAAGGGCAGCCTCCTCAAGGAGCCCCCAAGGCTCACCGTCACCACAGATGCCAGTCTGTTAGGATGGGGCGCTCATGTTCAGTCCCTCACATCACAGGGCAGATGGTCACCAACAGAGCAACTATGCAACATAAACTGGCTGGAACTTCACGCCGTCCACCTGGCCCTCCTCAGCTTCCTCCCTCAGGTACGCGGCCACCACATCCTCATCATCACAGACAATATCACAGCCAAAGCCCACATCAACAAACAAGGGGGCACACAATCGTTACGCTTGATGAGGGAGGCCGAGCGCCTCTGCCGTTGGGCGGAGTCCCACCTCCTTTCCCTCAGGGCAGACCACATCTCGGGAATATCAAACACCCAAGCAGACTGGTTGAGCAGGGCCACCATAGACCAGTCGGAGTGGCGCCTCCACCCATCACTGTTCAGGGAGGCGGCATCCATCTTCGGCCAACCGGTAGTGGACCTGTTTGCCTCCCCCCTCAACACCCAACTTCCAAGATTCTTTTCAAGATTCTCATCCCAAGGGGCAGAGAACCACAACGCCTTACGTTGCCCGTTGCCCTCAAGGACCACTTCTCCACCCGGACCCCCAATGGCTCCAACTAGCCGTTTGGAAGTTGAGCGGAACCGCTTGAAGAGGGAAAACCTATCTAGCAGGGTCATTGACACCATACTAGCAGCCAGACAGCCCTCAACTATAAGAATCTACGACGCCACTTGGTCCATTTTTCATAAATGGTGTGTCAAGATTCAAATTGACCCAGCTGCCCCTTCCATTGCCCAAATTCTAGATTTTCTGCAGGAGGGACTCAGCAAGGGGCTGTCCCCTAATACATTAAGATGACAGGTAGCAGCCTTATCAACGGTTATCTCCTGTAAAGAGGCAGGTTCCCTTTCTCATCATCCTCGTATTCGGGCCTTTCTGAGGGGGGCAACAAATTTACACGCTCCGACCCTCCACCGGTACCCAACCTGGGACCTTAACAGGGTCCTTACCTCACTCACAAAACCCCCTTTCGAACCCTTAAGGGAGGTTTCTCTTCATTTTCTATCATACAAGGTAGTCTTCCTTGTAGCGATCACATCAGCCCATAGAATACCAGAGATTGCTGCACTATCCATTAGGAAAGACCTTTGTGTATTTCACACTGATCGAGTGGTCCTCTGGCCCGACCCTTTTTGCCTAAAGTCAATTCGGTTTTCCACAGGGCTCAGGAACTTATCCTCCCTAATTTTTGCCCCAGGCCATCTCAGGAAAGGGAGAGGCAATGGCACACTCTGGATGTGAGGCGTGCCTTGCGTGTTTACGTCAAACGCACAGGGGCCTTTCGAAAGTCAGAGGCCTTGTTTATTTCCTTTCAACCTAAGACACAGGGGCTCAAGGTTCCACCAACCACCATAGGCCGTTGGATAAGGGCGGCCATTGCCAGATCATACCAGTCACAGGCCCTCCAGGTACCCAGGGGTATCACGGCTCACTCCACCAGGAGTGCGGCAACTTCGGCTGCCTGGGCTACCCAGGCTCCAATAAATGAAATCTGCCGGGCAGCGACGTGGGCCTCTCCGTCACCCTTTATCAGGCACTACAAGATTGACACGTATACCTCTGCTGAGGCCTCCTTTGGCAGAAGGGTTCTACAGAAGGTTTTTAGAGAACCCGACGTGACTACAGACCAGACGGCGCCCCTCCCGTAGGACAGGCCCAGCTTTGGTATGTCCCACTTCTGGATGCTCTGAGCAGCTCTAAGGAGAATGGGCGTTGGTGCTTACCTGACATGCCATTTCTCTTCGAGCTGCAAGGAGCATCCAGCCCCACCCTAATCTTTCACCGTCTGGTGGGGTCTTGTTTCGGCCAATGAACCTTTAGCTAGTTAGGATGAGAGCACGAATTTTTTTCCTCTCGTCTTCTCAAAACTGGGGAACGCTACGGAGGAGTCATGTGGAGGAGGAGGAGCGTTCCTCAAAATTAAGCTCAGCCTACCAGTGCAGAGACTGAAGCACCACCCACTTCTGGATGCTCCTCGCAGCTCGAAGAGAAATGGCGTGTCAGGTAAGCACCAACGCCCATTCTCCCTCTCTTTTCCTGTTCCTTTCTTTCTTTCTCCCTCTTCATCTCTCCCTCCCTCTCTCTTTCACTTTCTTCCTTTCTCTGTATCGCTCTCTTCCTCTGTCTCTCCCCCTCTCCCTCTCTCTCTCTTCCTGTTCCTTTCTCTTTCTTTCTCCCTTTTCCTCTCTCTCCTCCCCTTTCTCTTTTTTCCTTTCTGTCTCTCTCTCTTCCTCTCTCCCTGTTCTTCTCTCTCTTTTTTTTAAAGAGAAGGGATTGGAGAAAAGCCAGACAGTTCCTCCCCCCTTCCCCTTTTTGCCCTGTCTTCAAGGAACAAAGACATGGGAAGCGAGCTGGGTAGGTGACTTTGCTGGAGATCAAAGGCGTTGGGGTGGGGGGAATGGGACACGTAGTTGCCCCATTATAAGAGCTGAGATGATTATTTGAGAAGAAAGAACTTGATGCAACTTTGGAAACCTACAGTGGGTGCACAGAAAGAAAGAAAGAAAACCAAGCCAGGAAAAGGAAGGGCATTAGGATTAGAATTAAAATTATTTGGGGTGGTGGGGTAGGGGTGTTGTCAGTGAATTTTACAACCGAGCTGGGGGAAGGAGGAGAAAAGGAGAGGTGGGAAGTTGTCCCAAGCCCTGTAGCCAAGCCAAAAAAGGAAGGGAGGGGAAAAGGGGGCTTGGGGTGGTGACCTCCACCAAAGCCAAGCATAGAGAAAAGAAAAAACCTCATGAGTCAACGGCCAAGAAGGAGAGTATTTGGAACAGGGGAGAAACAAAGCAGGGCCTTCTGGAGGAGAAGGGATCTTGGGAGGAGGGATGAGCAGAATAACAAGAGAGTCGGAAGGCGGGAGACATTTGGAGGTCTTCTAGTCTAGTCCAGATATCGGAGATGGTGAAAAATTTGCCCTGGTTTTGGACAATGAACCAGAGACCTAGCCGCGTGTGGCCAAGAGGGCTTGTTTGCATTGTGTTTCTTTCCCAGAAGATATTTGGGGGACTCTGTGTGTGTGTGTGTGTGTGTAATGACACACAGGGCAATCTTATTTTAGGGTTTCCGCCAGGGACCCAGGTGGCTGGCTGGCTGGCTGGCTGGAGGGGGGGAAAAGCTTTTTTTATATACCCAACTTTGGTGAGATGGCTGGAGCACAAAATGGAAGAAGGACATCATTGTGTCACGCACACACGGAGGCTGCTGAAACTCTGTAGACCTCTTTGTTCTGACCTAGGCTTCCCAAGATCATGAAGCAGACTCCTCATCCCAATAAAACCCCTTTTATTTAGGTTAAAGGGAATTCCTCTCCAGCAAAGTCCCGGAAAACAGTCTTTCATGAGATTTCACAATTACAGACCTTTATCAGGCTTGGAGAGTTGCCACACAGTAGCAGAAATTACTTGGCAGGGAGTCAGGAATAGATCTTCACCCTAATGAATTGAACTAATTGTCTCCTGCAAACCCCACTCCCCTTTTGCTCCTCTTTATTCCCTATGGGAGGGTCCATTCACCCTCCACCTGAGCCTTTATGCCCGAGTAGATCCTTGTTCTTTAACTGTTCCCTTCTCCTGGCAGCTCTGCACACTGGGAACAGGCTCCAGCTGTTCTTCTGCCCCACTGATCTCCAACTCCGATTGCAACTGATAACTGTCAGACAGCCCTGGCCCCATCTCTGCCTCTGATGCAGAGCCCTCCTTAGAGCCCTCCCCAGACTCCCAGGACTGGCCCATGTTCCTCCACAACCTCCTCACTGTCTGAGTCTGCCGCCAGCTCTGCTGGCAGGCCACAACACTCTTGGGGTTGTCGGGATCCTTTGTTCCCTCTGCATTGGTTGGGATCCTTTGTTCCCTCTGGTGTGTTTTTCTGGGTCAGAGAGTTTGACTTGTAGTTCCATAGATGCCATCCAATACAGGTAGTCCTTGACTTACGGCCACAAATGAGCCCCACATGCCTTGTTGCTGAGCGGGGCAGTTGCTGAATGAGCTTGAGCCCCGCGTTAAGGTCTTCTCTTGCTGCCATTGTTGAGGTAATTCCCTGTTAGGAGAATGAGCACACACAGGGAGACGTAGTGAGAGTGGTGAAGAATAACACAACCAGCACACTGATACACTGTATAGTAAAATGTAGGTTTTTACTTCCAGTAAAATGGTTAAGCAAAGTTCAACAAACAGTCCAAGTCATTCACGGTTAAAGCAGTCAGTTTTCAGTCCAGAGATCATCCAATACAAAGTCCAGTATCAAAAACAGTTCAGTAAATAGACTCACATCAATGATCAGCAACAGTCAATAGAGAACGGCAACACTCTCCAGAAAAGGACAGAACAACCCAGGTTTCTAGCTCCATCTTATGGCCATTTGAGAAACCACACCCAATTACGATTTTAGCATTCCCTGAAAGAGACAGTATTAAAATGTCGATCCTGGTTTATATATTTTCCAACCCAACTGTTAGGTGACTTACATTCCTAACATTCTCCCCTTTGGGTAGGACAATATATACAACCTTACATTCTAAATCCATAATCCTCACGGCAAGCCTTATGCTTTACAGAGGCTTGGGCTTTTGTAAAATGATCTGCGATGTTATTTTCTGACATACAGTATTCCAGTTTAATCATCTTACTTTGCACACATTGTCTCACATTTAAATATCTTAAATGTGTGTGTTTTGATGTTGTCTTAACAGCAAGATTTGAAGCCATCTGTATTGCTGATTGGTTGTCTTCATAAACAACAATAGAATCTGTTACATCAATTCCCATATCAATTAATTGTTGCTTATAATAAACTAAATCTGTACATAATAAAGACAAACATGAGAATTCAACCTCCATTGTTGATCAACTTAGATGTTTCTGTCTAATAGACCTCCATCCAATCAATGCTTTTCCCAATAATACAGCAGTACCCGATGTAGATTTACGTGTATTTACGTCTGTAGCAAAACTTGCATCGGCATATGCAGTTAGACTTAGTTCATCTTTAGGCTCCAAATACAATGCATAATGCATTGTTTGTTTCAGATATCTTAACACACGTTTAGCAGCTTGCCAGTGCCTTTCAGTCGGCTCAGCATTAAACCTCGCTAATTGGTTAACACAGTATGTTATATCTGGCTTTGACAAATTACTGAGATAAGATAAACTACCAATCAAGGACTGATAAATGTTCTTATCAAAAACAGGACTTTGAACATCACTATGGCTAAACTCCTGGCTCATTGGTGTCTTAGCCGATTTACAAAGTTCCATTTTAAAACTTTTTAGTAATTGGCTAATTTTATCTGCCTGTAAGATTTTGTATCCTCCCCTTGTTCTATCTATCTTTAATCCAAAATATTGTTTAATTTCTCCTAACTGTTTTATCTTAAATTTCTTCTCTAACAGTGATATTATTTTAGTAGCTTCTTGTTCAGTTTTGGTGATTAATGCTATGTCATCAGTGAACAATAGCAACAATGAAACTACACCATCACTTTCTTTTTTGAACAAACATGGATCAGCCATGCCAGCTACAAAACCTATCTTAGTTAATTCCTTAACTATACATTGGTTCCACTCATATCCTGATTGCTTCAAACCATAAAGACTCTTTTTCAATCTCCAGCAATCAGTTGTATTATCATTTTTGAGACCTAAAGGTTTCTTCAAATATATAGTGTGTTGCAATGGTGCATGCAGATATGCCATCTCTACATCTAAATGATTTATAATGTATTCCTCCTTAGCTGCGCACACTAATGCTGCTCGTAATGTAGTAGCCTTCAGACTAGGCGCAAACACCTCATCGTAGTCGTTTGCTGTCTGATTGAACCCTTGTGCTACTAACCTGGCTTTATGGGAAACAGTCCCATCCACACCTGTCTTTAGCTTATAAATCCATTTACACCCTATGGCATGTTTACCTGGTGGTAACTTGACATTTTCCATAGAGCTGCTCTGAGTGTCCAGGTTGGGAGGTGCTCCAGTCTCGGCTCTCACAGGCTGAGCTTGAAATTGAGGAACGCCTCTCACCATCACGTGGTCCTCTGGGCGCTCCCCAGTTTTTAGCTCAGCCTCGTGGTAGTCAGGCTGTTTTTTTCTCTCTCTCTGGTCGTTCAGCACATTTCAGCAGTTTTTCTCTTCGGAATTCTTTCATTTAAATTGGACCCTACCTCAGCAGCGCAGTGAATTCGAGGTTTGAACTCCTGGGGAGTCTTCTCTTCTAGGGGGGATACTTTATTTCGCTTTCTACAGGGGAAAAATTCCAGCGCTTCGAGCGCTGCCCCCCCCTCCTCCGTCTGCCGCTTTTCGCTCCGTGTGAAGCCGCTTTGTTTCATTTTTGCCTGCCTTGTTTCTGATTGCCGTTTCCCCCCCGCGAACGCCTTTTAGTCCAGGGAAGCTTGCTTCCCTGCCTCTCCCAATGGTTTTGTGGCCTGCTGGCCTTCTAGTTTCTTCCTGGGAGACTACCGCCGCTGGGTTTTGCCTCCAATAATTCGCGGCCTCCATTTTGGACTCCGCGTGGCATCCGCCATCTTGGGTGCGCCCAGGAGTCGCCGCCATCTTGTTTGTGGCCGCAGGGCCGTCCGACATTGCTAGAGGCCTAGCTACAGGCCGTGTTATTTCTGATTCTCTGGGCAGATCCTCGGACTGCCCACATCTCAGTCTGTACCTTTTTTTAAAAAAATCTGTCGAGGTCCTTCCTCATGAGATAAGGGTCCGTTGGCTCCGCAGCCTCCCCCAGCAAGGCGAGGTAGCAGCTCCGCCATCCCCCTCCCCCGGTCCGCCCGGCAGGGGTAGCTGCTTGGCGTTCACTTTCCGGCTGATTGGCTTCTGGGCTAGGCCCTGCTCTTCAACGATTTTTTTACAAATTTTTTTGATCAAAAGGGGGGTGCGAAACGAGCGCTGGGATCCCCGGCCTCAACGTAGGCCGCATCCAGACGTGCCAACCGTCTTACATTAATTCAAATTTCCTTTTTTCTCTCTCTCCAGATGGCAGATGACAATGCATCTCGTGGCACTTCTTTGAAGGCCAAGTCAAAATCTCATCGCCTGCGCAAACAGGCACAGGAGGTATCCAAAGCCTCCCAGAGGGATGCCCTCAGGCGGCACAGGGCTCTTGAGAAGGAGATTGACAGGCAGTCCAGAGAGTCAAGCTCTGTGCCCCTGGCTCCTTCCACCCCCACTCCTTCAACCTCCACCCATCCTCCTCTCCCCTCCTCCCCTGCTCCTTCCTCTTCCTCTCAGCCTAGACAGGCCCCTGAGGCCACTTTTACTCCCACTGCTGCAGGCCTGCACCCGGAGGAGCCTCATCTGCTCCCCACAGGGGAGATCCCTGAGAACCTGAAACAATGGATGGAGCTGGCCATCCGGCAAGGGATAGCGCAAGAGCTCCAGCAGATGGCCGGTCCGGCCCCACGGCCCGCGGCCCCTGAGGTTCAAGCTCCATCAGTTCGATCGCTCTCCGGATCAGAGGTCTCGCATGGTCAGGTAGCATCCCACAGGGATTTGTCCTTGCCTTTGGGGATGGAGGAGATGGAGACCCAGGAGCCCGGGGGACCTGCTCTCTTTGGGGACGAGGAAGACCTCGACTTGGGGTCCATCATGGGCAGTGAGCTCTTCTCGGGAGCAGACCCACTGGAGGGGGACATGTCGGAGGACGAGGGCCTAACTCTGGACCAGCCCGCATTTGTTTAACCTGTTTAGGTCTCTTCTATTCAAGGCCAAGAATACCTCTGGCCTGACCCCTCCCACTCTACCCAAGCCAGCGGCCTCGGGGGAACCTCTCGACTCCATTTTTTCCCAGCCCGTGGTGGAAACTGATGTGATCCCTGTCCCTCCTATCTTTTCCGACATGGTCTCCAGGCAGCTAGCCTCCTCGGGGCCCCCTCCCCCTCCCAACACTCAGGACAAGCGGTTTTTCAACCTTGACCCGCAGTTCTCCCTCTTGCTCGATCCCCCTCCTGTGGACGAGCCTATTGTAGGCCTAGCCTCCCGTTCAACTCCTAGTGATGCCCTCGAGGCACTCAAACCCGAGGACAAACGAGCTGAGCTGGCCCTGCGCTGCGCTCACCTTTCTGACGCTTGGGCAGTCAGAGCTTCCACTACCGCGTCCTTTTTCATTAGATCCTCTATCAAGTGGCTCCAACAGCTCAAACAGCATGTCCCTGCAACCAACCTCAGAGCCCAGCAGGACATCGCTAAGCTCACGGCCGCGGCCGAGTTTTCGGCAGACGCCACTTTCCAAGCGGCAAAATTTTCTACCAGGGCCATTTCGTCCCAGGTTACCGCCCGCCGCCTGCTCTGGCTCCGCCACTGGCAGGCGGACGTCAAAAACAAGGCTAAGCTAGCCTCAGCCCCCATTTCTGGGGGGAAACTTTTTGGACCGGCTCTCGATCCACTCCTGGCCGAGACCCGTAACAAGCGCAAGTACCTCCCCTCTCTTTCTCGGAGGACTGACTCCAGAGGTCCCTCTCCCCCTTTTCACCAAAGTTCTTCCCGTTCCTCCTCCTTTCCCCCCCAGGCACTACCAATACCCTTCCTACAGGCTTCCTCCACATCTCGACCGGTCGGACTCCGACAGGCCCAGAAGAGGTACCTCATCCAAGCAGCCCTCCCGGGGATCCGGAAGCAGGCCGTTCCGTCGTTCCCGATAAAGCAACTGCCCCATGGGCGGCTGCCCCAAACCAAAAAAAAAAAAAAAGGCCAACCCTACCGCCCCCCCTTCATGTTTCGCTTCCCTTGGTTTTTCCTCCGTTCCCCATTCGAGCCCTTCACTTGGGGACAGTGATATCACTGCCCGGGAACCGGCTTCTCTGTCTCCTGACAGGTGTCTCCTATCCACCAATCTTACAGGTTAGGAGGGCAGGAACAATTTTCCCTTCAGGCTTGCCCAAGCTGTTAGGGAAGCTTATTTCATATATCTGTATTATCCCTTGGGTCCTTTCCATACCAGGTCTCTACAATGATCTCTGCTGTCGTACCAACGTCAGAAAGGAACAACTCGCGACTCCGGGTCGGAGTTCCCCTAAGAGTCCTCATGTCCCTCCCCTGATGGACCGGGCCGGCTATCAACAAGGGTCTCTACCTCAGGGTACCCGACAGGCTATCCGTCATCACGGACACGAGGCTACTCGGCTGGGACGCTCTCGCTTCTCTCATCTTGTCCCAGGGCAAATGATCGGCAACAGACCTACCCTGCTCCATAGATTAGCTGGAGATCCTCGCTGTGCACCTGGCCTTTCGCAGCCTTCTACCCCAGGTACGCGGACCTCTCGTTCTGGTCCTCTCAGACAACACCACCACAAGGACACATATCCCCAGACAAGAGGGCACTCAGTCAGCAGGGCTCATAAGGGAAGCCGAACGCCTTTGCTGTTGGGCGGAACCGAATCTGGCCTACATCAGGGCAGGTCACATATTGGGAACATTGCACACCTAAGCAGCTTGGTTCAACAGGGCCATTCTGACCCAAGCAGAAGGGCCCCTCCTCCCCTCCCCTTCAAGGAGGTAGTTTCAATCTTCGGGTTCCCCATGGTGTATCCCTGCGCACCCTCCCTCAATGCCTATCCACCCAGATTCTTCCCCAGACGCCCCCCTCCAAGGGGCGGGGAATCACAATGCCCTCCGTTGCCCTTGGGCCACAGGGTTCCTTTATGCCTCCCTTCCCCTACCCATCATCCTCAGGGCGATACACACGTTGGTTCCGGAAAAGGCAGAGATTTCCCTAGTAACCCCCTATTGGCTACGTCGCCCCTGGTTCGCGATCTTCTGCAACCTTTTGGTGGTTCCTCCTTGGGGAACCCTCCCAGACAGGAGCCCCCTGTCCCGGGGCCCTCCACTACATCCGAACCCCCCATGGCCCCAACCAGCCGTCTGGGGGTTGAGCGGAACCACTCAAAAGCGCACAATGTTTCAGCCAGGTTATAGATACCCATATATACAACGCTACGTGGGTCGCCTTCCGTGCCTGGGCCCTCAAGTTCCAAATTAACCCTCCTTCTCTCTCCATCACTCAGATTCTGGAGTTCCTTCGGGAGGGCCTTGACAAGGGACTGCCTACCAACACCCTGAGGCGCCAAATCGCTGCCCTCGCAGCGGTTGTCTCTTCGGACATTGGGGGTTCCACTTCCCATCACCCCCTTGTCCGGGTTTTCTCAAGGGAGCTTCCAATCTCCGCTCCCTCCGATTATACACCGTTTCTGACCTGGGACCTCCACAAGGTCCTAGTCGCTCTTACCAAGCCCCCCTTTGAACCTACTAGGGAGGCTTCCTTACAGTTTCTCACCCTCAGGACTGTTTTTCTTGTGGCCATCACATCCGCTCGTCGGATCTCGGAGATGGCAGCCTTTTTCCATTAAGCAGGATCTTGCGTTTTTCACTCTGATAGAGTCGTCCTCCGCTCCGACCCCACCTTCTTTCCTAAAATAAATTCAGCTTTCCCAGAGCTCAGGAGCTCATACTACCTAACTTCAGCCCCAATCCCTCTCGAGAGAGGGAGAGACATTGGCATTCTCTTGATGTAAGGCGTGCCTTGAGAGTGTATATCAAACGCACCCAGCCTCTTCGCAGGTCAGAGGCCTTCTTTGTGTCCGTCCAACCTGCTTCTCTCGGTCACAAGGTGACGCCCACAACCGTGGGCCGCTGGATTAGGGCCGCCGGATTAGGGCCGCCATCGCCAAAGCCTACCAGGCACAACCCCTCCCCGTTTCCATGGGCATCACCGTCCACTCCATTAGAAGTGCGGCTACTTCTGCCGCATGGGCCACACAAGCCTCTATACTCGACATCTATAGGGCTGTCACCTGGGCATCTCCATCTTCCTTCGTCGAGCATTATAAGATTGATGTTTTTGCATCCGCCGAGGCTTCCTTTGACAGGCGGGTCCTTCAGCGGGTCCTCGAGATTCCAGGGGAGGTTCCGCCCCAGACGGGAGCTCACCCGCAGGACTCGCCAAGCTTTGGTATGTCCCAACCTGGACACTCGGAGCAGCTCTATGGAAAAGGGGCGTTGGTTCTTACCTGATACGCTTCTTTTCGTAGAGCTGCAGAGAGTGTCCAGCCCCACCCATTAGTCCGTCTGGTGGGGAACCTCGCTGTTCGACCAAGCAAACTAATAATCTTTAGTTAGGATGAGAACAAGGCCTTCCTTCTCGTCTTCGCAAAACTGGGGAGCGCCCAGAGGACCACGTGATGGTGAGAGGCGTTCCTCAATTTCAAGCTCAGCCTGTGAGAGCCGAGACTGGAGCACCTCCCAACCTGGACACTCTCTGCAGCTCTACGAAAAGAAGCGTATCAGGTAAGAACCAACGCCCCTTTTCATATACATCCAGTCTTTTTAATGATTCCAGTTCCTTATCCATTGCTTCCTGCCAAGCAGCCCGATCCTTAGCAGGAAACAGTTTTAGTTCACTATAATTACTTGGAACTGTATTCACTTGGCATACAACACTAGCCTGATATCTATCAGGTGGTCGTGTTACACAGGTTGAACATCTTGGTAATACAGGACTTACTGGTGGACTCTCCTGTTCCACCTGCTCCTGTTCTTCAACTTCTTCCTGTGCCTGTTCTTCTGCTTCCTCCTGTGCCTGTTCTTCCTCTTTAATGGCTATTTGTGGCTTACTTAATTCATCTTTGGGGACTACTTTGGTGTCAATAATAACATCATTGCTGGATTCCTGTTCCAGTTTATCCCACCCAACATGCTCAAGAAATTTAGCACTAATGCTACAATAAACATGAGCTGTTCCTGGATCTCAGGATCTAAATGATCTATGGTTGGCCTTATAACCTATGAAAAATAACTTCTTAGCTCTATGTTGCCCTTTCAGTCTTACTTGTGAGGGAATATGCACCCATGCTGGAGCTTCAAATGTGTGTAAATAACTTAAATTTGGTTTTTTGCCATGCCAACGAGTGAATGGCAATTCTCCAGTTGTTGTGTTCACCACATTGTTTAAAACATGATTACTACACATTATGGCCTCACCCCACAGTGTTTCAGGTAAACCTGAATCAGATAACATAGTGCGAGCCATGGCTTGGAACGTTTGCCCTCTTTGTTCTACAAATGAGTTATGTTGTGGTCTGTAAGGTGCAGAACGTTTATGCTCGACACCAGCCAATTTCAACATAGTTTGGAATCTCTTGTTAATAAACTCAGTCCCGTTATCAGTAACTAAAGTAATTACTTTACTCCTCATCTTTCTCTCAGCAAATCTTAGCCAGTTAAAGAAATGTTGGAATGTTTCTGTTTTGTTTTTCATGAGATAGAAGAAACCGTATTGTGAGTAATGGTCCATTAGACTCAAAACATAGCAGGCACCTTCCAAACTGGGTTTCTTAGGACCAATTATGTCAGCAAACACAACCTCTAAAGGTTCTTTGGTCTTAAACCCATTCAGTCTGTTTGCTGGAATAACCTTGCTTTTCTCTTGGCTACAGGCATTACAGTTTAAATACTTGCTACAGGGTTTTAATTTGTCTCCCTCTGACAATTCAACAGTTTGTTTGAGCATTTTGAAATTAATGTGCCCCAGACATCTATGCAGTAAATGTATACATTCATCATGTGGCTCAACATTGTTATAAACTGAGTTAGCCATCTGCAACTGGTCATCATGTATCACATATAAATCATTCTCTAAAGTAGCAGTAACACTTTTACCCTCTTTCTCTATTATACAGTTATCTCCCCTAAAGGTTACTACATAACCAAGATGAACTAAAGCCCTTAATGATAACTAATTTCAGTTTAGGTACATATAACATAGTTAAATGCTCATTTACACAAGAACAATATGCAGTACCTTCACCAGATGCTTTCATCTTCCATCCATTTGCTAAAGATACATGTTGCTTACTCGTAGACATCTTTACAAACCTCTCTCTATTTCTAGTAATCCACTCCGATGTGCCACTATCAACAACCCACAAATCATGGTTTATAGTTGAATTGCTAGACATAGCTAAGCTAACATTTTTCTTAGCCTTCTGGTGATTACCAGTATTCTGTCGTTTTCCCTTCTTACAGAATCTAGCTATATGTCCCCTAGCCCCACAAGAAAAACATTTCCTAACATTATAGGCAGTTGATCACAAATCCTCTTCTTGTGGTTGTTCCTTCCTCAGTTGGTCCCTATCCAGCTGTCTTCTTGCTTCTTCTTACAATCTTCCGGTTATGTCAGTCAATGTCAGTTTATCTCTGGGCAGGACTTCCAGTGAAGATATGTAATCATCATAACTTTCATCCAATGAGGAAAGAATGATGTAAACTTGATGCAGATCTGAAAATATCAGTTCCTTTTCATGTAGCTCTTGAAAAGTTCTTTTCATGAAGTTCAAATGAGCTAACATATCTCCACCTTTCAGAAGACGTGCTCTAAACAGTTTATGTGTAAGATGTATGTGTGCACCTACACTGTCACGAACATAAATCCTCTTCAAATTCTCCCAACAGCTAGCAGCAGACTCTTCTCCACGAATATGGACTAGCTGCTGGTCACTCAGTGTTAGTCCAATTATACAAAGAGCTCGTTCGTTGTTCTGCAACAGTCATAAATATGAGGCGATTGTCAAGCGTCCAGATTTTGATCATGTGACCGTAGGGATACTGGAATGGTTTTGTGAAAAACAATTGTAATTCACTTTTTTCAGTGCTGTTGTACATTTGAACAGTCACTAAACAAACTATTGTAAGTCAAGGACTCCCTGTTTTGGATGGCATCTACATCTCCCTGTAGATGCCATCCAGTACAGGGAGTCCTCAACTTACAGCCACAGCTGAGCTCAAAATTTCCATTGCTAAGCGAGACAGTCCATGTTATGACTTTTCTTGCCATCATTCTTAAGTGAGTTGCTGCAGTTGTTAAGTTAGCAACACGGTTGTTAAGTGAATCTGACCTCTCCATTGACTTTGCTTGACAGAGGCTCACTAAAGGGGATCACATGACCTGGGGACACTGCGACCATCATAAATATGAGTCATTAGCTTAACAATCCAAATTGTGATCACGTGACCATTGGGATGCTGCAAGTGTGAAAAATGGCCATAGGTCACTTTTTCTAGGGCTATTGTAAATTGGAACAATCACTAAATGAATGGTCGAGGACTACCTGTAGTCGAGGACTACCTGTATGGGAAGGGGTCAAGATTAAGCCTGCTTAAAAATTTGGATAATCGCAAATAAATCCTGCCAACAGAAAGCCAAGGCAGTGTTGGCAAAGCCAGAAACCCAAAAGAGTCTTTTGCCAACGGCTTGAAGGCCATGGAATGAATCTGAACAAGAATTGGCCAGGATTAAACCCAAAAGATGATCCCAGATAGCGCCTGTTCTGGCTCTCTTTCAAAGCCAAGAAAGAAACGGGGAGGGGGAGAGGCTGGGACTGGTGGCTGGCTCTGCTTTGAAATTCAGAAGCTTACAGATTTTGGAAGCTGGGCCTCTATTTAACTTTGGTTATTTGGCACCTCCCATGCCTCTTAGAAAATACCGCTGGCCAGGAATTCTTGGCGCTCCCGCTACGTTGCCCCCCACCCGGTGCCAGTCAGGGAAACAGGAGCGGGCTGAATAATCTGGGATGAGATGCTGTTTGGAGTTATGACCCTCTTTTACCAGTAGTCCTTGGCTTACGACCATAACCATTCGACGTTACGATGGAGTTCAGAAAAAGTGACTTGCAATTGAGGGCCTGTCCTTGAACTTACAACTCTTTCTTTCTCGTTCTCTTCCTCTCTCTCTCTCTCTCTTTCTTTCTCATCTCTCTCTCTCTTCCTCTTTCTATATCTCTCTTTTTCTGTCTTTCTCATCTTTCTCTTCCTCTCTTTCTCTCTTGTCTTTTTCTCTCTTCCTCTTCCTCTCTCTCTCATCTTTCTCTTCCCCTCTTTCTCTTCCTCTCTCTCTCTTTCTCATCTTCTTCATCCTCTTCCTCTCTCTCTTTGTCTTTCTCATATTTCTCTTTTTCTCTCTTTCTCTTCCTCTCTCTCTCTCTCTCTCTCTCTCACACACACACACACACCCTGCAGGCTCATCATGATCACATTTCAGAGCTTGGCATCTGACTTAGATTTAGGACTGGTTGCAGAGTCCTGCAGCCATCTGACTGACATTTATGATTTTTTTTTGCTGAATTTTGGGCAAAAAGGGCAAAATAATGCCTGTTGAATATGCTGGTTTCACTTAAAGACTACATGACTCACTGAAAGGCCAGAGTGACTGGCTTCATGATCATCAAATTGAGTCCGGTCACATGTTGCCTTGACTTATGACCATAACAATTTAGGACCAAAATTCCAGGCAACATTAGCAATTTGAAGGTTACAGAGATTCCTTAACTTATGACCTCAATTAAAGCCAAAACTTCTGTCACTAAGCGAGATGGTTATTAATTGGGTTGTTCCCCATTTTACAACCTTTCTCTCCACATACTGTTAAGTGAATCCCTGCAATTGCTAAGTTAGGAACACGGTTGCTAAGTGAATCTGGCTTCCCTGTTGACTTTGCTTGTCAGAAGGTCACGAAAAGGGATCACATGACCCCGGGACACTGCAACCGTCACAAATATGAACCAGGTGCCAAGAGTCTGAATTTTGATCACTGACCATGGGGATGGCCACAACAGTCGTAAGTGTGAGAAACAGTTATAGGTCACTTCTTTTCAGTGCCATTGTAACTTTGAATGGTCACTAAAGGAATTGTTGCAAATCAAGGACTTCCTATACGTATAATGGAATAAACAGATCTCATCTGTAATTTCCAAAATGACCACAAGTTGGCAGCAGAGAGAGAGAGCCAAAGAAGATAGTAGATCTGTGCTGCCACCTAGCCTCCATTTGGAACATTGCATTCTGGGTATGAGAATCTGTTGTGGCTCCGGGCTTGGATTCAGCTCCTGTGACTGATATGAGTTCAAGTGAGGAGGACATGGCAGAAAAATATGAGCCGGCATGGCTCAGTGATTGGACTAGTAACCAGGATGAGGAGATGGACGTGACAAAGGAAGACAGACCTGATGTATTAGAATTGTCAGGACCTTTGACCTCTTCTGGTTCCTTATCTGATCAACAGCCAGGAATGGCTGACAGGGAAGTTTTGAGAGAGTCTTCTAGTGGAGATGAGAACTTGGAAAATTGGTGGTTAAATGTAAGGAACAGAAGACATTTGAGAAGGCAAACTCAGCTGGAACGAAGGAAGACAGCGAATCAGTAAATTAGCACATTGCCTCAATGAGTATAAAAGGACACAGCTGGGCTGGTAGAATTTGCCAGGAACAAAGTGACTTATTGAGTGAGGACGTTACAGCAAGAAGCTCTGAGACTTGAGATTTATTGCCAGGACTGGTTTGCTGGACAGAGTAAAGATTTATGCTGTGGATTGAGATTTTTGCCAGCCGTTATCTTGTAAGACTTCTTTCTGTTTGATTTAATTTTGAAACGGCTGTTTTCTGTTTTGTTCGTTTGAATTTTGAAGGGGAGTCATAACAAGAATCCTTATTTTTTAAGGACTTTACACCCTAACTAGGGGTGGGATTCAGCTGGTTCTGGCCAGTTCTCACGAACCAGATGTTAAATTTACATCTGGTTTGCTGAAATGGTAGTTGAACTGACTGGCTGGCCCCGTCCACCCCACCCCGACCAGGAGTCTTCACGTGGCCCATTTTAGATGTTTGTGTGCAGGGTCCATGCAGAGGCTCTGGGAGGGCAAAAAACAGCTCTCCTGGAAGTTCTGGAAGTTGGGGAAAAAATAGAAAAGGAGGGGAAAAGTTACCCAGAAGGTGATTTCCAGGATTTTTCAAAGCAAATATTATATGTTTTAACCTTGTTGGGTATATGGATACACCAACTAGGTTTGGGTGAATAAATATATAAACCTAGGTTTAAGTGTTTGTAGCTTTAAGCACCAAACTGCAATGTAATTAGATAATTAAGGGTGCGGTTGCAAGCAGCAATATAAGGCAGTAAGAGTAACGTAACACTTCCTGGTTCCTGGTTACTGGTCTCTGGTCGCTGGTCTCTGGTCGCTGGTCTCTCTGCTGTCTGCTGCCTGCTGTTTA